>WMED01001912.1:0-15643 GCA_019650415.1 Pipa parva
GACTGGAGTTTGGGTCCAGAGTTTAGGAGTGGCTGAAGAGCTTTGGGTGGGAAGGTCACTGTGTGCAGTAGTTAATAGGCAAACTTAGCTAGAGAGAAAGGAGTCTCTCTCTCAGTGTGTGTGAAGCTGTGCTGAGGTGTGGTTACTGGAAAGACCAATGAGACTCTAAGGAGTGAGACTTATTGGAGAAAGTTAAGTTTTGAAAGAAAACTCTGCAAATCACTGTTATTTGTTTTATGTTATTATTTTGCCAAGTCAGACTGAATTTCTGTTCCAGTTTTGGATTTTCTGTAAATAAAGATGATTTCTTAAGAGAGAAACCGGTTGGAAATTTGTTTATTGGAAAAGACTACCCCTGCCAAGTGAGTGAAATCTCTACAATATATATTTATAAGCACCCCTATGGGACACAGATGATTTTAAGTCCTGATAGGCTCATCTGTGTCTTATTTACTCATTTCTCCTCCTACTTTTCCTATCCCTGTTTTATCTTTTTTTCTGTCCAGCCCTGCAGCCATAGCCCCGCTTCTCCCACTTCCCTGCACCCAAGGGTGGCATTGTGTGGGGAAGGGAGAAGCAAGGCATACCTGTATCTATTTAAATCAGCAGTTCTGAGTGCACAGTTGTCTAAAGGGGTAAAAAGGCCCATTATCCATAAGAAGGCTCAGATGTGATCTCCTTTACCTTTAATCAGTCGTCTGTCTGTACCCTACTTCCATCTCCTCCTTCACCCTCCCTGTTCAGAGTAAGGAGCTGTTTGTCATATTCTGCAGACATTTCATGTTCTAAAATCTTCTGATATGCGCTGCAAATTAATTGCAGTTTATGATCAGAGAAGGCTTAACAGAAACAATGTCTACAGAGCTTATCTTCCAACTATATTTAAAGTAAAGGATAGACTGCCAAATTTAATGCACTGTAGTGATTTGTTTAGGTCAGATACTAAAATTATCATACACGCTATAAATCTGGTGCATAATCTAAATGAAATGTATGGATTAGAGCCAAGGAATAATCTTCAATTACATGTACAGTTCAGAATAAGGATTAGCAAAATGTTTTATGCGTATGTCACTACGTTACTTTCCTTTATAAAACAATCAATGGAGCATTAGTATGACAATTTCCACTGGGTAGGTTACATAGTTAAATGCACAATACACAACCAAAGGTTGGGAGAAGGAGAATAAACCACACAGCTAGAAATGCTGAATTAAGGGTTATGTATTTGGATAGAAACTTTAACCAGTATCTGCTATTATTTACTCTAGTACAGATAAACAGTTTAGCCAGTGTAGGAGATATGAGGAGGCCAATCTCTAGGAAGACACTGCTGCTATTATGGCATTTTAATGACATCACAAAGATCACTGAGCGTTAAGCATGTGTATGGACTTACCTCATTGCATTTCAACATAAAATGGGCATGTAAGTAAAGATCTTGCATATGATAATTGACTTTGACTAATGTGCTATTGATTAAGCTCTTGAATAACAAAAAAAAACAACACTGAATCCATGAATCCATGCTTGCCAGTGAAAAATGCAGTGAATAAAAATACTTCCGCATTGCCGTTTTAATAGATTTCTGCTGCTGAACCATTACAGTAGCAACACCAAAAAGGTCAAACTGCTCTGAACCAGGGAGAAACATAGTATATTGCGGGTGGCATCCCTCCACAATATACCATGAAATTTATGTTTAGATTCCGAGGCCCATCAAGGCTGCCATTAGAAATCATGGACATATAAATCAGACTTTGCTGAGTGCTGAGTGTGCAGTGACATAGATACACTAGAATGGGTCACTGTGCAAAATCTCCAATGGTCCTCCTCATCACCGCCACTATAACTGCTCTAGAAATGATCTGTTTCCAACAGTTGTAAGGCTTTTCTAGGCCTTACCCTCCATTGGGCCTGGAGGAAGCTGCCTCTCCTGCCCATATGGTAAGTATAACTTGGGTAAGAGCCCAGTTTTAGCCACATGCCGAAATATCTACAATTTAGGGTTTACAAATAAACAATTGTTGGCTGCCCCCCAACCCCCCCATACATAATTACCCCTTCCCCTCCAATTTTTTTCTTAAACTTAAAGAGGTAAAAGAAAACATTACTTTAACTCCTGCTTCAAAACAGCCTCGTTAATCTGTTATTGTCTGATTATTGTACAATACCATCAGTTCCATCACCTCCAGCATCTGGCTTCAAGGGACCTGTATTAGATAAACAAGCATCAGGGAAGAAGATTCCCTACACTAAAGTAACTCTGCTCTGGCTATCATGTTGTTGAACAGGCACTTTTATCCTATCCTAACAAAACATCCGTTAAGCACTATTATTATATTACTTGGCTCAGATTAAAGGAAACCTAAAAGTATAAAAAAGAAAAGCCATATTAGAAAACTTATCTTATATTAAGTTGAATCATTACAGTCACAACATGAACTGTGCTGTAATTTCCAGGCACCGAGGCAGACTTCATAGCGTGTAGGGTGACACAGGAGCCAGTGTGAAGCTCTTCTGACTTTTGTTGAATCAGGCTCAAACATCATCACGCTCATTGAGGGGAGTGTTCTCATTGGCTCCCCCACCATAAACATCATGATGTTGAAACCATTTTTCACCGCCGATTCAACTAAGTGGGCAAAGCTTCGCGCTGGCTCCTGTGTCTGCCTGCGCTGTGAAGTCAGCATCGGTGCAGGGAAATTACAGCACAGTTCATCCTGTGACTGTAATGATTCAACTCAATATAAGGTAAGTTTTTTAATATGCCTTTTTTATTGTATACCTTTAGTTCTCCATTAAATTAAAAGGGTCTGCCCACCACAAAGTATATTGTTTCATCTGTGAATTTGCTTTGAATTGTGCAACATTTGTATCTGTCCATTATCAAACTGTTATTTTAATATGTCTTACTGATTGCTAGGATCAGTGTCCTTAGGGCTTGGATGGGTAATTGGCAAAGTATGCAAAAGTGTTCCATAGCAGCATGGTGTTAGGATAGCTTTATCAATATTTTTAATACATTTTTTGACCGTTCTCTTATCAATTTGCATTAAACATACTAATTTAAATAAATGCATCTTTAGTAGGGTAGCTAACAGCAGCAACAACAATGCGATTTCAAAGCTTGCAGAAGTAATAGAATAGAAAAAAGTTTAGTACTTATAATATATATATAGTATTTAAATGAATACCCACTTCAAACTGTTGGAATCCCTGCAGTAACAGGATGATCCTTGTTTAGATTTTGGAGAAAGTGACGGCACATTCACATCTCCAAGGCTTTCACTCATATTGAGGATTTGGGCGCCATAATAAATAGGAGGAACAGCCAAGTTCATTTTATTCCAAGAGGATTACATTGGCAACAAATGCAAATATTGATAACATGCCTACAGTTGCCCAAACACCACCTAGTAAGTACAGTCATCACAGAGATACCAACTCTCCAGGTCTCTCATCCTTGTGTAATGCTGCTACTGTACACACACTTCTAGCAGCTATACCTGACCTGAAATTAGATGGTACAGAACTTGACTGGATGAGATTGCACCTTGTCCAACCTTACTGCTGCTGGGAAAGCATCCCATTCTAACATATCCAACTACAAGTGCCCCTAAGAATACCTAGAACAAATGTCCAACCCCTTGAAGAGTCCCTATCTGGGCAAGCCTTGGCTGGGAAATAAATAGTCAAGGCAACTCCTTAACAAAATTCTAACTGTGCAGTTTTGAAGCATGTTCTACATTAAACACACATATAAATACAAAGATATATATGTACAGTACTTAGGGGATTTAAAGTATAGAAACTCTGTCAAGGTTATATTCATATAAATGACAAACTTAAAGATTCTGTTTGTGATCACTATAGGGGATATGAAGACAAAATGACAATGGGCCAATCATAGCTGCTGATTACAAAGTCACATGAATCTCTAATACAATGCTAAATGTAATCATGGGAGTGACACAGGCGTGTGGGTGTATAATGCCACATTCCCCAAAAGTCTGAGAAAGGAAAAGAGCAGGTTTAAAGAGCTCACAGCTATGTCTTTACATACATAAGTAGTTTCTGATGGTTGTATGTATTTATATAGCACTACTACACAGCGCTTTACAGAGATTCATCATTCACTATCTCTGCCCCATGGAGCTTACAATCTAGTTTCCTTATTCTGTCACACACACACAGTTATATGTTTTTGGATTGTGGGAGGAAACCCACAAGGGTGCGGGGAGAACATACAAACTCCAGGCAGATGAAGTCTAGGGTGGAATTGAATCCAGAACCCAGCTGCTACAGCGCAGCAGTGCCAACCACTGACCCAGCGCACTGCTGACTGGCAACAGCTGAAGAGTCATAAGGTTTGAATTTCCAAACTTACACCAGAATATTCAGGTCATTATACTCATGTCTTATCTAGGCTCAAACAATCTTGTCTTTTACTGTTTTGTAGACATCTTCTTACAAAAATGCTCAGAGATACAACACAGCAAATTGCCAGATAGTGAAGAATACTGAGAAATGTAACTAGAGTACATACTCTAGTTAGTGGGCACATCTGTAAGTACACAGGTGCCAAATTTATGCAGTGGTGCAGAGAACAAGGTTAGTCCATTCATCTATTGGACAGGTAAGAAACAATGCTGCATTCCTAGGATCAGTTGAGAAGTGACTGTTCAGTCCATAACTCCCAAGGGTCTCCATTAGAATTTATCCAAAAACAGGGGAGGGGTTAGTAACAAACAGCAAACACGGTTTTCTTGGAAAAAGTGTGAAAAGAAATGTGAAATGTACTGCGGGTCCAAAATAAAAAATAATAATATTTCTACAGATTGGTTTACTTATCCCGCTAAATAAAATTCACACAGCTGTAAATTACTGCAACATTTTTTAGGAAAGAGACACAATTCTCATTAAGCCAGTGAATTTCACCCTCTCCAGGGAGGGATCAGAGGCTTTGCAGGCACAGAAGGCTCTTTTTAAGGATTCATCTCTGTTATTCTCTCACAGAAAAAAAACCTGGTTATTACAATATTACAAACTCATATGGTTCCACTCAGTGCGGAATAACGTGATAAACAAGTCAGTAATAATGTACTACCAGGAATCACCTTTGAAAAGTCCCCCATTTAAAATAACAAAGTACACTGGCACAGCGTTATTTACAATTTGGACTTCCTCCAAAATGAAATGTGGAATTGCTATCTAGGCAGGTCCAGTAAACCACTCCACTGACGTATGCAGAATCTGGTCAGGACATATTGTAACAGTTTTACTAAAAGGGCCAGAGATACCATATTTGCCGGCGTATAAGACGACTGGGTGTATAAGATGACCCCCAACTTTTCCAGTTAAAATATAGAGTTTGGGATATACTCACCGTATAAGACTACCCCTCTTCCAAGGCAAATCCTGCTTGGATTGGTCAGCTCTCCCTTCCTGTCCAGCCCTCCCTGTCTCCAAGATTATCAGAGCACCATCACACTGTGCTGCCCCTACAAGCCCTACCCTCTGAAGGAGGGGGGCGCTATCTTAGTGCTCACCCCCCTCCTTTTCTCTCTCCCTACCTAGCTCCTCTGTTGCCCAGCTGTCTGTGCTGAGCGCTGTAGCATTTCCTCTTCCCAGCAATGATTAAACTTACTATCGCTCACAGGAAGTTACATCAGTAATCAGGAAAGCCGGGCAACGGTGGAGCTAGGTAAGGAGAGAAAAAAGTGATACCCGGCGTATAAGACGAACCCCAACTTTTCAGATGATTTTCAGGGGTTAAAAAGTAGTCTTATACGCCAGCAAATACAGTAGTTGTTCAGAGAATAAAAAAAAAAAAACATTGGTTTGTTTGTGATTGAACCTGCAAGATGTCGGAGTTAAAACATTTTATTCAAGGCTCACAGTTGCAGGATATCAATTTCTGGCAAATTTAAACCTTAGCAATGGATGCGATCATCTCTCCTTTTCAGTGACCTGATCAAAGCACACTGTCAGCTTCCTGAGGGGCAGTCTCTATTAATCCCACGGATTTCCTGCTGATTTCAATGAAACTACCTATAGGAAGCTGAAATGTTTATTGGGGATGCTCCTCTGGGATGATTTGGTGCCATTATGCAGTTAGCGTACAGTTTGTATCCTGTGGTTTATTCAGTTATTTGCTTGTAATAAAGTAAATTGTTGCAACTTGCCCTTGTTAGGGATTTGTGACTGCTTTTATTACCTTGTTACAGTACAGAGTTACCTTGTATTGGATCATTCCCCTGTTAGCTTGTAATGGAACAGAGAATTGTATCATGCACATCTTATATCGCCAGCACTCTGTTGTATAATAACATTACCCAGTGGGAGCAGGCATGCAGAGGCGTGCATGGTTTATTTCACCTGCAAATCCCCAACATAGCTGGCAAAAGCAATTGAACATCCAGAAAAAAAAATAAGGCTTTGTTCTGGACTGTTTAATCCCTCACCTCTGGATCCTGCCCTACAGTCCAGTTATCAGAACTGTTCCTCTGCTTCCCCCTTATCTATTCCTTCTGAAGAGCATATCACTCTTCTGACCTGCTCAGCACTAAACACATTTGCTGTGGTTTGTAGCATAATGTGAAGGATTCTCTGGGAATTACATATTACAGAGAAATAAATGACAAGGTCAGTATTCTGCTACTGATGAGCTGAAGTGGGATAATGAGGCAGGACCTTTTAAAATGTACCACTCGAGGCAGTCACCTCTGCAAAAATCTGCACAGACATGGATTTCAATGCATGCAGAGATCAGTATCTAATTCTGTTGTAAATTAAACATTAGGCTGTACAACATACTGAGAGTTAAAGAGGCAAATCATAACCCTGCATCATCAACTTCAATAAAGAATAAATATCCCCCAAAATTACTTAGACTTAATTAACTGACAGATATAACTTACATATCATCCTTCTTTTTGATGAGCAGTTACAGTCTTCTAATTTTTGTATGTATAATTGCTAATACCCTCATTGCAAGAGAGATGTGGTTTATTTTTAGCTAAATCATGTTGTTTACAATTGTCTCTCACAAGGTTGCCCAGTAATTACATGATAAACATCTCAAAGAGAGAGGAAGACACAGAAAACACACTTGATTTTGCAGAGCCTTACAAGCAAAATATACCCCCGTTTACAGCAGGATAATGTCTGTATAATCTACCCTATACCTTTAATAACACATTAAGGGGCGTAATTATCATAGTGCAATTTATCCTGTGAATTTCCAACAATTTGCCACTCTGTTAACATATTCACATGTTCAGCAAAGATTATTATTTCTATCAGTGTGGCAAATTCTTGCATTGTTGGAAGTGTGGAAAGGTTAATTTACCAAGCCAAACTCACTTTAATTTGTGGGGTTTGACTTTGCCAATAAAATGATCTAAATTAGGGGGTCTTGTGGGAGGTCTTGTGACTATTCTGGTGACATTTCTGATGAAAATGTGCCATCTAAGTGTCACTACATGACAATGTGCTCCAATGCTGCAACAATTTGTGAAATAGTAAAAACCCAAGTTGACTTTGTCACACTGAGGGAAAATTGACGCAAATTTATTTGGCTATGTGAGCACACTATAAGATAAATAAGTATCCACAGTGATATCTGATTTTGTGTGTGTGTGTGTGTGTGTGATGTTCTTTGTTATTGACGTTAACAATCACCAAATACAGAGGTATACTTAACACTTGGATTAGACTGCAGATGCAGAGGAAAACAGTTGCCTGCATTTGACAGATGTAAAATTAACTTTCCATATATTGTAAATTAAAGATAAGGGGGTTTATTCTCTAAAGTCCAAATTGTTGCATAAAGGTGTGAAGTTGCCAGCTTAAGACAGTCGCAATATACTGCTACTGTTGCAGCCATGTCTTTATAATGAGAATATTGTCGCAGTCGTGACTTTACTATGGAAATATTGTAGCAGCCCCAACTTTACAATGGGAGAGTTATCTCAGTCGTGGATTTGCTATGGGAATCCGCTGTTTGAGAATTCAACTTTCAAATTCGGACTTTAGAGAATAGCCTCCCTATCATTTTTACCCTATAACTTTCTAAGCTGGCATTTACACTGTTGCCTGGTCGCATGGGGCAGTTATAAACAAACAGGCAGTCATTTGCTTCAGATACTGTTACAGACATTGGCAGAGTCTCCGTAGAAATATTACATTAAAATAACAATAATAAATACATAGCATCAAAGTCAGTGAGACAAACATCCAGAAATAAGTTTAAACTGCACTTTGCTGAGAAGTAGAGCAGAATGGCAAAACAGAAAATAAATGTCAACTGTTTGTAAATTGACTGAAATTATTATTATTTGTAGCAGACCAAAATGTTTTAAGGTGAGTACACCCTATTATTATTTACACATGTATATTCATGTCTTTGGTATTTGTAAATAAAAACTGTTCACTGCTCATTTATTATGCAATAAATGGACTAATATTACCTTTTGACATCACTATGCTTGTTTCCTAAGAGAAACAGTCCTTATGGATTTACTTATAGTAATACTATAGACTATAGTTCCTCACATTTCTTTAAGGTCTCAAAAACAGTCTCCATTTTGGTCATCTTTTTGACAGACAGGTGTATCTGTTTGTCAGGTGACTCTAAAAGAATCAACATTGCTATTGTATAAATGTCAAGAACAATTGCAAATCTTTAGTGTGGGGAGGACACACAGGTGATTTCTATAAAGCAGATTTTCTGGAAGGGTACAGATTTATCATTCACTTCAGTCCCTGCCCCATGGAACTTACAATCTAGTTTCCATATTCAGTCACACACACAGATGTATGTTTTGTGGATTGTGGGAAGAAACCCACACAAGTGTGGGGAGAACATATAAACTCCATGCAGATGAAATCCAGGGTGGAAATGTACCCAGAACCCAGCACTGCAAGGCGGCAGTGCTAACCACTGAGCCACCACCCAATAAGTATTATGCCACATGCAGTTTTCATGTACTTGGTGTACATGGACAACAAATATGGCAAATGTATAATGTAGCCTTACCCTTAAAGGGGCATAATTAGAGAATCATGGGATATAAAGCAAAATTTAGGCTTGGATCTCCCCTGTCTAGATCAAACACAGATATCTTTAATAATGCCAATTGTCTTAATCCTTGTCTATTCCTTAGCTACTGCATGTTTAAGGTCATAGTGTTTATTCCTAGCTCTGTGTTCCAATAGGTAATGTTTCTGTACCGAGTAAACACACTCACAGCATAGGGTCCCAGTGGGGTTACAACTGCTGCACCCTCTATAGCTACACAACCATCATCTAAAGCTAATTTCTTTTAAACTAATTTACAAGTTTTACGCCCTAGTCCAACTTCACTGTAGAGTTCATCAGTTAATAAACAACACTTTTCAAAGTGCTTCTCTCCAGAATACATGGTATTTGTTACATATTCTTGCCCAATGCCAATATATAACCAATACAATAGTGCCTTGAAGGTACGAATAAAGCCTATTTATTTACTTTCTAAATGAATAATATCAGTCATCCTATCTAGGTAATCACAACATAAAACAGTTTACCGGATTCTGTAGCCAAGGTTTCTGGATAAAAAGTACAAGTATCCTATTTTTTACAATTCCTGTTTGTTTAAAGCATCCAAAAGCAAGAAGCACCTTGATTTTACTGTGATACCCCTAGAGCAACAGCTCAATATTTTTCCTGTATTTGAAGAGTATTCATTTTAATTTATAAGTACCAGTAGGTAACAATCAAACATTATTATATCACATACAGTAAAGCCAATGGAGAAATAGATGCACCTCCTATTAATGCCTGCCAGATAAACAAGTGTGCAGTCAGAATCAGATTCCATTAGGATGGATGAACTCAGCATTGTTGGCCATTTATAAGTTGTATCCAAATGAGGGGAGTGGGAAGTAAATAGAGATTTTGGGCAAGGTGGGGCCACATTCAACCCCAAGCCATCCAGTTGTATAGCCCTAGACTAATAAAATACTTTGCTAAATCCACTTAATCTTCATACAATCATACTGGATGACACCTTATGAAAGGTTCCAAAAATCCTGTACATCCACTCACTACCCTCTAACCTGCCATGTTGAAAACAAGAATATTCACCCAAAACATTAATGGGTTTGTCCAAGACATAGAAAACGCGAAGAAGAGTTTTTAAAGGACCAGCAGAATTAGCATATGAGTTATTGTATAAATTTGTCAGGCTGAAAATCTAAAACATTTAATTTTCTCTACTTAATAATAACAGAAGCCTCCTCTCCCTAATAGTGAGAACACAAATGAAATATAAAGCTATAATTGTACAATAAAAATATTAGTACATTTGTGTATTTTCACACGTCAAGTTTGACTTAATTTTGACCTATTTAGCCAATAATAAATATAACATTTCTCCAGAACTGGAGAAAAACTACAAGCAGCTCTGACCAACCAGCACCAGTGTCTGGTGATTCGCTCTGAGCATTTACCTCCCTGGAATTCCTTGCATCACAGTACCACATTGTCCCTTGTTTAGAGTTTCAGCTGTTCCCTATAGACCCTGTTATATACTCAGAATGTTATAAATACATGCAATGTATACCAACTCCCTGGGGACAATGTATGCAATACCTCAATACATCCATAATGTATCAGTCCAGAATATTAGCAATGATTTTCTCAATGGCAAATGCCAAGTACCTGTAAAACAATCTCAAGCAAATTCCCAAATTAAAAACGATATGGCCTTAGAAAACAAGGAGAATCCATGCATTCTTATAATACAATAGGCTTCCTAAAATGTGTTTGTTGGGTGTGGTAATGTAAACTGATTACCTTTAAATACGTTTTAGAACATACATCATCTTTTGATAACCAATATATTTTGATTCTATTCAAACACTTTCATAAGAAAAAAAAACCACACACATAAACCAGAGGGAATTTATATCTACCACTTCTGGTCTTCTGCTCTGTTCTTCTTCTCAACCCAAACACACACTTATCCACATGAACACACCACCTACACACGCACACAAAAATGACACAGAGGCTGACATCCCCTAACGCATTCCAACACACACGTAAAGACATTTCCCCACAATAATAATATAAAATATGATCACACTATGCAAACATCGCATAAACAACTTTAACACAACATAAACAACTAAACATTTAAAGCACCACAATCATCGGTCTGCCACACACACAAACTGCGTCCACACCACTCCAATAATCTTATTTAAAGTGCCTCATCACATATGCAAAACATACTGCTACAAATACAGTCAAATACAATTTCAATCACTTAGAACACTGAACAGGGACAGATGCATTGCTGTATATTTCTTATAATCCACACATTTGTATCTCACCTTATATACGCCCCTAAATTTGCCAAAATTACAAATCTCCGCACAGTTATTATTATATAACATGGTATAGCAGATTAGTATCGCTTTTCTCTAAATCAGTGGTGCTCTGTCTATCAGAAACAATGCATAGCTGTCATGCACAGTTAGAAAACTGCAACATACACCTGTACGTACACAGATACAATACCATGCAAGAAGAACGGTTCCATTATGGTTAAATTGCAAATGACCCTCACTCTATATGGTACCATTCTCTTTCATACATTTAGGTATGTTTGTATGTGTGTGCGTGTGTATTTGTGCGCGTGTGTATGTATGTATGTATGTATATATACACACACATATACATATAGGGAGAGATGCACACAAAAATATATATTCTGTGATCATTGTATATACTGTACAGGACCTCTACAAACAAAGCTCAGCTTCTTGATGAATGGTGTATGCTTTTATGTACAAAATCAGCACCACCATACCCCCTCCTTGATTTATGTGTTTATCTACTTTGTCTATAAGCAAAGGCTCAGAGAACATATCTCCCTACTGATCCCATTGCACACCTTGTCAATGTGCACCAATGTTAATTTCCTTATACACATATTAAATCCGCATATCACATCCTCTCCCTATAAAGGCAAAGTATAGTGCGTTCTCAACTCCCTAATAAATACACATAAACAGAATACAGAGACTCCACCCAGGTGTATAACATTGTGCATGTATATGTGAAGCTCCAGCAAATTTGCTTCTCCCCTAAATAAATGCTTCAGTGCAAGAAACACTGTTTTCTTTATCTTATATCTGTCAGCAGAGCCTCTACAACCAATGCATGATATATAGGGACAGTTTGACTATAGGCATGGGTTATCCTAAGTACACAAGCAAGGTATGAATGAATACTGTCTCAGGTTTAACCAGTACTGTAGTAAACTCAGCAACACTAACAGTCTCAATAGACAAAGTGGTCCAGTGCAAACTATCCAAAACACTAGCACTTAAATGCATTATTTATGCAGAAGATTACATTTCCCAACATGTACAGTGACCCACTGCATATTATACAGACCTCTAGACAGCTCCTGCAGGCAGTAGAACTGCACTCGTAATTCTTCTATCTAAACATGAATGCAAAATGCGCACGGCTGCTTCACACTGTAGTGCTCATCATGTATGCTTGCATTCACAGGTATGCGCTGCTTCAATCCACAAAAGCTATATGTACACTGTGCTACATACATCGGACGTCCAGTATGTACATACAGTGATTGGAGCTCCATGCACAGAGTGCAGGTTCCAGACGCTCACATTCCACTCTCGGCTCTTCTGCTTTTCTCACAGAGCTGCTGAGCTGGTTCCCTGAGATGTTCGGAGTCTGAGCTGCTCTGTGTGCCTCTCTCAACACCAGCCTCCCCCCCAGGACTCACATAATTAGCACAGGAACCCAACAGAAGAACACAGAGCTACAGCTGTGACAGGGGAGCAGGGGGAAGGAGGTGTGAGGATAAGGAGAGATATGCTGAAGGTAGGAGGGAGAGAGAAAGGATTAGAGAGTATGAGAGAGAGAGAGAGAGAGAGAGAGACAGAAAGAAAGGAGGACTGGATATGAAAGAAAGGAGGGGAAAGGGAGGAGAGGTATATGGAGGGGAGGGCATGGGAGGAGAAAAAAAATAAGGAGAACAATTAAGAGTGAAAATAGATGAGAGTGAAAAGTAGCAATTAGAAGATGAGAGCAAGGAGAAAACAAGTAATGTTAATAGGTATCTGAGGAAGATGGTATTTAATAAGAACATAGATGGGATGGAAGGTATCATTTAATGAGGGGTAGGTGGTATATACCATCATCAGCTGGGGGGGGGGGTGAGATACCTACCTGTCTGATCTCACAGGACCAGTAGAATATCAGGAGAAAACATTTTGTTACTGCCAAACCATAACACACAACAAATCCTTAAACGACAATCACAATTCAAAAGTGGATGCGTATCTCTCCAATTAAAAAAAATAGTAAAAAAATGTTTTCACCTAAATGACACAATAAAATACTTATGTGAAACAAGACACACATCAGAGGATTAAGCTGGAAATTAAATGCAAATCCTCCAGCATTCTTCCCTGACACAATGTAGAAAATATTTCATCATACCGGCTCATCATGTAAAGGAAAAAAGCTAAACAAATTGGGAGCCACAAATGACAATGCCTTAGTGAACAATAACATTCTTAATGCTCGGCGATTACATCATTTTTTTTGGAATTGCTCAATAACTTCAATGTTCTGGAACTTGATAACATCAAACTGAAAGGATTCTTGACAAACAATACGTCTTGCACCAGAAATAGCAAAAAGCAGCTTTTCAAAAACACTTAATGTGAAGAAGCGTCTGACCACATCTGATCACATTATGTTCTACAAGGGAATTTAGCTCAGGATCTGTCCCTGCATCCCTACAAGTTGTTTAAAAACACCTGGAAGGATGCAGGTTGGAAATACCTTGTGTCAATCACTTGTGTCAATCACTACCTAGCACTTAATTTGTTGTACCCTTGCTTTATTTTACTTGTATTGCTTAATGCACTTTTCCCTTGTTTGTATTGTACTTGAATCGTTGAATTGTACAGCGCTGCGTAAATTTGTGGCGCTTTATAAATAAAATTATACATACATACCTGTTTGACACAGGGATTTTAAATACTCTGTAAATGTTTCATTTTGGGATTGGGAAAAATTCAGCAAATAGGCATGGGGATATTAGTAGTGTTAAAGTAGTTCTTAATGGCTAAATTGGACTTGTTCTGGTATGCAAATCACTTAATGTCAACGAATACATTCTCATAATTAGTAATGATTCAAAAGAAATCTCAATGCCTGAACAACTAATGCACTCATCTGCAATCACTGTGAAACAGGCTGTATATTGTGGGCCTTCAGAGCTGGATTTTTTACCCATCATAGTACATGCCAATATGCCAACTGCAGTCACAGGGACCCCACAATCTGACAAATGGGGATCTCAATATGATTGCATTGTATTTATTATTAAAGTTAATAATTTAAATGCATGAGTTCATTTTAATTACACACCCCAGATACCCTGCAAACTTACCAGTTACATTGCTTAGTGTTTAATAGTCCATCCTTTTAATTGGCCAGTACCTAGAAGCTTACATATGATTTTCTGTCTGACCTCCCTTTGTTTGCTGAGATGGCCAGTCACTATTCACTGGCTTTCACAGTAAAATAATTAAAGTAAATATCTAAGTGCTTTTTATGGGCTAGTTGGCTTGACCTGCAATGAGTAAATGTGTTATGTAACTGTAACCCCTGCAAAACACAAAATACTCAGATGCAGCTGCCTTACACTACAGCTGGTGAACAAATAAGTTCAATTTGTTTTAATATACTACACTTCCTACTGAACCAGAATCCCCCATTCCAGTGCAATCTCTGGAACATCCATATGATATTGTTACTGCAAGGCAAGTGTGTGCAGTCCTTTTATTTGTCAGAAATGACCAGCAAAACTTCGTATAATATATCTCCTATTTCCCCTGTCATTTATATAAAGGAGTTAGGGTGTCATTTATATTAAAAAAGAGAGAATATTGGATTATTAATATAGATTTGTAATATATATGAGCTTTGGATTTCTCATTGGTAATGAATATGGGTATAAAATACAACCAAACTGACTAAGTGGAGGGCACCTAAAGTCTAGCTCATTTATAACGTTGGCGCTTAATACTTGTTCCTACTAAAAAGCCACATATACAATAGAGATATGAATATATGCACCAAATACAGAAGGAGAAGGAGAGGTTAAATGAGCTGAAACTGATCTATAAAATGAGGGAGTGTAGTTCGATTACCCCATCAACTCCTGCTGACCTAAGGCTAGCCTCTTTATCTCCTATGCCCTAAGCACCAACAATTACATTGTGCATGTCAAGTCATACAACATTGTAAAGTATCTTGAAATCCTGAAAGGAAGAAAGAAATTGCCACACAGGGAGATGAATACATGTACTGACCAGGAGAAAAGTATTGCATCTATAATTTATTTAGAAAGATTGCAATCTACTATTGACACAGGGTCCTTACATATTTCATCTTCTCTAGTTTTACATTTTGTTACAATGTTTGATTTCACAGACGAATAGGTTTATGTTATACAATAGGTGATACATGTGATAATATTGGTAAGCAGCAGTGTGCTGTGTGTGTGTGTGTGTGTGTGTGGGGGGGGGGGGGGGGGGG
>WMED01001912.1:15688-25733 GCA_019650415.1 Pipa parva
TGACGTGTGAAGAGAGAAGGATATAAAGAGTGTGCATAAGCCTGTGGGACCTGTCATTTGTACAGGGAGAAGTTGGGGACAGAGTAATTTATGTGTTGTGAGATGAGATCTGTGAAGTGTAAATAGGATTGTAACAGAATACATATCATGTATACTAGAAAGATGGACCACACCATCATTTGTTTAGACTGGACTTGGCTCCCACAGGCAATTCAGAAGCAGAGAAAATAATATTTTTTCTTTTAGCCATTAAAAAAAAATGGCTAAAAAATGTAAAGATTAAAAGAAAAATTCTCAGATATGTAATGGTTTCTACCATGCTGAATATCAGTAAAGTATGTAAGATAATAGCATTTTTTGAATCTTAGCTTGCCTCATTTTTACATATCTTGCACTGAAAACTGATAATGATATCTGATATATGACATCACAAAATGGTAATGTGCTAGTTCACTGTCTGTTTGAAGAAGGTTTAAAGCACTCCTAGGGGCAATCCAACCTAAACCAATTTACTGATGTTTAGGAAACCATGGCAGACAGAGAGAGGTTACCAATGAATGCTAATTGCTGATTAGTTGTTATGGGTTACTAGACTTCATTAAAAGATTGTTCCTGTTGATACATTCCTCTGATAGTGTTCATTTTTGTCATCTATTTTTTCAAGGTTCAAGATTGAACTAACTGAAAATCAAACGTCTGCAGTTCAGGACCTTGGACAGCACATATTCTGTTCAGTTTACATCTGAAGCATCTTATGGATCCAGGAGAAGGAAGATGGACAAGATCAAAGGCATCTTTTTTGGATCCAATGTTTGGATTGGCATAGCAGTTATTCAGATACAGCACTTGTAAAAATTTTATCTTTGGTATTAAATTCATGAATTTTAGTATTTCTGTCTGTTTATATCTTTATATCTTTAGTGATTGAAGCCATGTTATTAAACAGACCCCCAGTATCAGTGTTCTCTATGGTGCTTTAGATAATACATATACAAGAAGTGTGCCATAAAGCCTTAGTTTTAAAGCTAAATATCATAATTCCTAAAAATACTTTATAATTTTTGGAAGCACAGATTGAATATATATAAGAACTAGAAATGCAATAGATGTATTTTCAGTTTTTGGTGTTATTGTTCTTTTAAGACTGGCCTTGGCAAAAATACGTTAACCCCCCCCCCCCCCCCCCCCCCCCTTTCATTTAAGGGACCAGAGGGATGGAAATGCAATATACAAAATTACAAAAAAAGAGCACTAAACAATGTATGTATGTATGAATATTTTTATTTTTATAAAGTACCACAAGGTTACGCAGCGCCGTACAATCCAACAATCCAGTAATAATACAGACAAGGGAAAAATGCATAACAAAGAACAACCGAAGTAAATGACAAGTATATAATCAAGGAAATACATCACTCTAAGTGCCAGGCCATGACTGAAACAAGAGGATGGAGGTCCCTGCCCCATAGAGCTTACAATCTAACTAGAAGGAAGACTTACATAAACAGATAGGATGGTAACAAGTTCAGTAGCATAAAGTGTCAGTTCATTTGGCTATAGGTACCAATTAAATAAGAAAATAACTACAAAATATAAATTTTGAATAAATAGTTGCATAAATATAAAATATAGACATGAAAACTAGTGCTAGTGCTCCAGGAGGTAAGATATATGTAAAATTTCCATTCCTACACAGAATAATAGCATATTGTAGGTGACACTTTATTTAAATTTGGTAATGAAATCTTCTGTTTTTATTGTTAGACAATTTATGTACAATGAAGCTTCACAAAAGTGGTTGGCATGTCCTGACAATGGGATTACTGACAAAAATTCTGTTGTATGTATAAAAATTTCTCTCAGCAGGATTAAAACTCCCTTTCACATCTCTTCATGTGCAGTTTTATAATCTAAGTTGTAGTTTAAGTTTACTGTCCCTTTAAAATGAAGTGGTGGGCAACTCTTACAATTTACATCTAAGGGACATGTTCAGCAAATTGCATCAGTTCACTGTGAACTGTTAATGAACTGTATCTGCAGGATTTCACTCACTACCTTTGTACATTATAATCTAGGGACATAAAAAAAGATACAAAATAACATAACACAGTATTTTTACCAGTAAGCTAAGAATTGTCTTGTGATGTGAGATTTGTCTCCCACTGAAATGATTGCATATTGACAGTATATGCAACAATTTGCTGACAATATCCACAATAAACAAAAGAAAAAAACAAAACACTGCACAATGGGTGAACTGTAGATGACTTGTGAATTCATTTGGGAAGTGAATTCACAGTTTAATACATTTAAATACAAACTGGTAGAAGAAAAAAAAAAAAAAACTAGACCAAATGCGTTTTTATATATTAAAATGACTGAATTTTCCACAAGGAGAATATCAAGGCTTGGAAAGCTGAACTGATGTGGAGACATTTCCTTATTCATAGATTGTTTGACTCAACATTATCTGTCTGGGAACTGGGCCAGCGGAAACATTAGTCTGGCAGTGTATTTGTGGCCGGTGGCACATGCTTGACCATCACTTGTACTTTAGGTTCTTCTCCATCTATTTGATTTCGGTTTGTCTAATTAATCTGTTTTGTGGGGCTTATTCATGTAAGTCAAAACAGTTGTGTCAAACTTGGCAATCATTCACCACTTTCCCATCTTCATGTATTCAGTACAGTCAGCAGTGTGGCGAGTCTGCATCCAATTCATCAAGTGTTGTACACAGCTGAAGTTGCAAATTCGGCAAGGTGTATTGTGTGAAATTCACCAATTTGGCTTCACCAGTTCAAAGTGGCATATTAAAGGGTTAATGGTAGGGATCGGATATGGTGTAACGTGACTGTTCAAAGTGACAATGAAGACTGCGACAACATGAACTAGGGATATGGAGACATGGAAATGGAAGTTAGTGGGACATTATGAGGATGACGGCACTGCACTTCAGTGGTGGAATATGCATCAGTAAACTTCCTACTACTGTTCGACTGACTACACCACACTATGCAGGAAATCGTGCTCGGCATGGTTTGCTTCTTCACTATGGGAAACCGCTGCTCAGTGACTAAGGAGTAGCAAATTTGTGACTATCAGAGAGTAGTGATCTGAAGCGATGCAAATTTACTACGGCAACTGAAGCTGCATTTTAAAGAATAAGCTTCTTTGAGTTTTTTGTGGTTTCCTACAGAGGAAGGTACAGGCAAAATCTATCATATCATTAAAAGGAACCCAGAGCAGAATCTTGTATTTGTCAGATATACAGTATCAGTAAGTCAGCCACCATCCAGTAACCAGGAAGTATTCCTCATAAATAGTTCAGGAATGTGTGACCTTGGAGGGAGTATACACATAGTCAGGGAGAATGTCATTAGTGCTTGATTTGTTTAAAGAAGAACTTGGTGAGCATTGTTTGTAATATCAAAACCTGCAGAAGGGTTCCCTCTCCTAAATCCGAATGGTGCCTGGTATGCATATGCATGTTTTTAATGCACACTTCTATTATAGGTGGATTGGTAAAGATAGAGTACTAAAGTGAAGAATGAAATATTCTTCAGATGCATTTAATAAGTGGTGTGCTGGGGAATACACTGGAGCTACATGTTCTATATAAAATGAGTCAGTGGAAGCATGCTTACAATTTAAAGATATTCAGGGCAAACCCGTAAACAAAAGAAAAAAAGATTTGGCTGTCCTGTGGGACTGATATAAAGAGAGGGAGGAGGAATTGTAAAAAGATTAAAATATCAATAATATGATATACAAGCGATGTCTACCAAATGTGAAAAAAACACAACATGTCTGACATAAACAAAGACTTCAAGTATAACAAACAAATAAATAGAACAATAAGAATTATAAAGGTATCTAGTCAAATGGTAAATGTATTCAGTTTAATAAAAAAAAGGGTGATAATTTCTTCCATAAAAATATGGTGGATTATGGGTATTTAGTAAAAAGTAAAGTAGAAGAAAGTTTAGAAGAAGAGATAGATCTTGCTTATAAGCACACCCATGGTTTGATTTACTAAACTGACCCTCTGTGAATAGACTGAAGTGAGATATTCTCTTTGAATTTGTAGATAACAGTCAAGATACAGAGAGTTTTTCTCTAAAGTCTGAATTTGACAGTTGAATTCTCAAACAGTGGATTCCCATAGCAAATCCTTGACTGTGACAATTATCCCATTGTAAAGTCACGACTGCGACAATTTTAAAGTTGTGACTGTGACAATATTTCCATAGTAAAGTCAAGACTGCAACAATATTCTCATTATAAAGATGCAACTGAGACAGTAGCAGTCTATTCAGACTGTCTTTAGATGGCGAATTCACACCTATATGCAACAATTCGGACTTTAGTGAATAATCCCCACAGTATTTAGTGGATGTTGTCAAGATGATCACTTTAGTTAATCATTTTCTCTGCACCCCAGGATAATTCACCCCCATGTATTTCATTGCTTCAGTGCTTATAGAAGAGTACGCTGAAAAGACCAAGGGGGTTATTGACTAAAGTGAGAATTCGACTGTCGAATTCTCCAACAGCGGATTCCCATAGCAAATATGCAACCGTGACAAATTTCCCATTTTATTGTCGTGACCATGACAATTTAAAAATTGCAACTCCATCAATATTTCCATAGTAAGGTTGCGACTGTGACAATACTCTCATTAAAGATGCGACTGCAACAGTAGCAGCCTATTGCGACTGTCTTTAACTGGCGAATTCACACCTTTATGCAACAATTCAAATTTTAGCCAATAACCCCTCAATACTGTTTGTCAGAAATGCTGAGATGCCAAGCAGGGTAATAATCTGATTGGCAGTTGGGGAGACGTGTTACAAATGGAAGAAATGCCCTTTGTGCCAGATACTGAAATTAGGTCTTCTCCATCTGTCCATAACCAAAAAAATGGTAATCCTAGTGCATACCCTGCTACTTATACCTTTAAACCTTACTTATTTTTACACTGGAAACCCCCCTTCTACATTTTTAATATCTTGCCTCCTTTGTAAATTTTTTAAACATATTCGGCAACATTATTCCTTGTTCTCTTCCCTGTGCCTGTCATTTACCCCATATGATCTCCCAAATTTGTCTGTCACCCAAGAGGGTGCTATCCACTTACCCTGCAGCCTTCCTTCCACTCCAGTTCTACCTTCCACTTACTGAAATGCTCATCACACCCATATCCACTTATTGCCCTGAAATTGCTACTTGCCTGCTACCACCTCCACCGAGCGAGTGTAAGTACTCAGGGAGGTGTTAGGGGACAGGGAAGTACCAGGGTATGTGGGGAATTAAGTGTTGGTTTTTAAACTGAAGCCTTAAGTGACGTAAATTCAAAAAGCTTCTTTGATCATTTCTATCCCACTCTCTTCTACCCCGTATTATTTTTATACTCTCACTGTTTTAAATCATCTCACAATAACTTCTCATTTTTACATCATCCACATCATTCTTTTTTTTGAACTCATCCACTGCTCACATACTGCCGAAGTCTGCTCAGAGCTCTTTTGCATGTTACATCATCACTGTACATCAGTGGTTCTCAACCTTTTTATTGCTGTGACCCTTTAGTATAGTTCCCCATGATTTGGCGACCCCCATTTATTAATTATTATTGGGCAACCCCATTTAATCCTTATATTTCCAATGGTCTTAGGCGACCCCAGGCAAATCATCATTCGACCCCAAATGGGGTCGCGACCCACAGGTTGAGAACCACTGCTGTACATAGTGGTTTGTGGACTGGTAGAGAAACATCCAATTCAATAAATATCATGCAGCACTGTGCACATTTGTGTCACTTTATACAGTATATAAAATTATACATACAGTATACAGACATCTTCTATGTCAGCTTGCCTTTTCTTTCCTGAGTGTTGGGTGGGCAGGGCTAAATATTAATTGACATTATAGCTCCTCCAGTCAGATCCCTTAAATGTATGTATATATGCATAATTTTATTTATAAAGCGCCACAAACATACGCAGCGCTGTACAGTTCAGAGTAAGAATAAAATACAGACATGGGAAATTGCATTAAACAATACAGTATAAGATCACAAGGATACATCACTTTGAGTGCTATGTTAAGGTTGACACAAGAGGTTGGAGGTCCCTGCACCATAGAGCTTACAGTCTAAATGGGAGGAAGACTTACATACACAAGATGGGTAATAAGAGCTGTGACAATGTGCTGAAACACAAGTCCATAAATAAATATAAATATTAAGCATAAATGGCTAAGTATTAAATAAAATATATACATAAAAATCAGTTATAAACAAATAAGTGATAAAATAAATAAATCATGATCTAGCAGGGATCTGATTGGAGGGGCTATAATGTCAATCATCATCCACCAACCCAGGAAATAAAAGTCAGGCTGACAGGAAAGATGACAGAGAGAAACGCTGTATAAAGGTACATTTTTAAAATACATATACAGTATATTTACAAAAACGTTTATGTCATTAGTACAACCTAAATTAGTATTAGTGTTTTGAGGTGACAGGTACACTTTAAGCAGGCTATAGAATTCAGCATGTATAAGTGCACTTAACCAAAGAGTTGTCATAAGTTATTAATAATGAAGCATCTTTTCTGAAAAGAACCCTATGCAAGATTATCTGACAACAGAGCTAATGATATACTGTAATAAGGAAGCACACACAACAGTGGCTAGCCTTAAACTTTCATCACTGCTTAGCTATCCTGCGTGGCTAACTAATCAATAAACAAGCTTTTTTAGACTCTTGGAGAACTCAGCCCCAGAGAATACAATGGAAATGTTAACAACTTTGTCAAGTTAGATACAATTACTCCATTTCTTAGCTCTGGGCCATAATCACAGACAAAAAACACAGACTTTTTAGATTCCACAAAAGGTCCCCTAAAATAACCTGTCTTTTTTTGCACTTCTGTTAATTGGGAAGCCATTGCTGGTGGTTCGATTCCCACTCGGCTTTCTCTAATCACAGTTCCTTCAGCCAATCAGCTCTCGCTGAACAACAAGCTGATTAATTGGGAACTGAATGTCTTCTATATTTATATCTCCACTGTGCCGAGACGACTAAACAGGTCTTCCCGACGCTTCTCAAAATCACTCAGAAATAGGTTAATTAAACACAATTCAGAAAAGGGCTGAATATGCACAGTAAAACGTAACATGAGACATAAGGATTGTGTAGAAAGAGGCACGCACGCACAATATGTTGGAAAAGGTACACATACACATATAGCGGATCTCTCAGCATCCTCTAACTACACTATAGTGCACATACTGTAGATTACGATTCCTTTTAATTCAAGTCAGATCCATCATACAGATTTAAAGCATTATTATATTATTATTGTTTTATACAGCATCATTGTCTTTTTTTCACTATATACTGTATATACTGTATATGTATATAATAACATTATATGGTATAAATACTTGCCACAGCATAGCACAATATAGAGCAACAACAGCAATAATGACCCTGCCATCAAAAGCTTACAGTATAACCAAACATCACAAATGCAGATATTCACATACAGAAGCACTTCACAACTGGTGGTCCAGGGGTCACAATTGACCCTCTAAGTGTTTTTATATTCTAAGTTGTGGCTTTATTTTCTGCATTTAGAAAGCAAACTGTGGAGCAAAAATGGGTGCAAAAGCTGCCCCCCCCTCTGCCTGCAGCCACACCCTATAAATATTATACGTACTAGGATTTGTGGGGGAGTGCTGAAGGAAGATTGTATGCCAAGGGGTAGCTATTTTAGGCATCTGAAGGGCAGTAGAGTGACTCAGACCCCACCAAGGTATGAAACTGTTTGCCAAAATTGGTTCATGAGTACAGATACAGCAACACAAATGAATAAGCCGCTATGTCAGATATGTGCAGTCTAAGGTGCTTACTCATGAAGCTCCAAATAGAGGAATAAAGATCCAAATTAACATTATTTACCACTTCCCTGTCTTCAAATATTCAGCAAACTCTTTGATGTGGCAAACCCGCAACCAATTCTGATGCTTTCAATAGTCCTGGACTTACGGATCTCTTCGCACTACTTTGTTTGCATGTGCACAGTAATTCGCCAGTTCGTCAAGCGTTAGAGTCTATCGCAGTAGCAAATTCGACAAGACGCACTGTGTCACATTCGCCACTTTTACTTTGCTAGATTAAATGAGCAAATTAAGGGGCTGATGGCAGAGCTCCAATTGACCGACTGACTACTACAGAGACTGTTACCGATGCCATTCGCTTCTTTGCTATAGGAATCCATGGTTTAGTGAATAAGGAGTTTGTGACTATCGAAGCATGGAGACCAAAAGTGATGAGAATTCATATCGACAATCAAATTCTCACTTTGATTAATAACGTCCAGCGATTGTTCTAGAACTCCACGAGTGAAATTTGCCCCTTATCCTCTGACCTTTCTAATCTCATACAACAAGTGAGCCATTAGTCTTTCAGCCTCTTTTCTGGTATCTGCTCTGCCTACTATCCCATATAGATCTTACCCATCTCCTCTTCCAATTTCTGATTGTTCACTTCCACCAATTTATTCTCTCATCGTTGCTCTTGAGGACTTCCCCAGATTCACAGTATCCAATAGCTTTTTATTGCCATTTCACTTCTTAAATGTTTCTCCTTCCCCCTCCTCTCTTCTCCAATTATCTCCTTTACTTGGCAAAGACAAATGGCCATTAAATTTAATCTTTGCAAATCCCTTTCTGTGTACATCCAAATGAGAATAAAACAAGAACACCAGCAGGCTGACACGGAGACTGACTCTTTCCATCCTTACATCTCTATTTTTATGTACTGTCTGTGATTTCCTCTTCATACATCTCTCCCTTAAAGGGACACTAAACCCATATTACCTTTAAGTTTCATAATGTAATTGTTCATTTAAATGATTTAACTCTGATATGAGCTCTTGGGTGCAACACAAACAGATTTATCTTGACAACTTTATTATATTTGCCTAATAATAACCATTTTAATATCTCTTAAGATGGATTCCATTTTATATTTGTAAGTCCAGCCTCAGAGTCAGTTTACTCAAATCTGATTGGAATTTGAGTTGTGTCTGTTTAATCAGCTGCAGGTGCCCTGAACATTCTAATCAACAAATGTTGATGATAAACTGTGAAAACTGCATCACAGTAATCATTTATTAATAGGACACTATTGCCTCTAAATCAGTAAGCATTTAATACATAAAATTATGTTGAATTGCTTTTGACTGAACTGGTTATGTTAAAGGGGAACTATAGTCAGATTACATCTTTACATATACAATACTCCCGCACCAAAAAATGTGTGTGTGACGTGTACCGGCCAATTTTCCATGAAAGGGTACCTTCCCCTGGACATTTTTGCCCTACTTATTAGTTAGAAAGTTAGCTTTTCTCTGTATCTCCTGCATTTCAGGAATGTAATCAAGCATGACTAATGAGGCCACTGTTTAACCAATAGCAGTCAGGCAACGTTTTCTTCTCGTGTTAACAGTTATATCACACACATCTTCAGGAGTTTTGCAGGCTTTGTTATAAATCATTCTGATTCAGATGAAACATCTAGTGAGGAAAAATGCTTCTCACTAAGGTCTAGTACTGCATATGTAATCTGACTACAGTTCTCCTTTAAGGAGAGTTATGGGTTTCTGACCTAATACTGCTTCTGCACTCATTTACTTCAGTGATGTTGAAGAGGATCTGTTAACCCATAGGAGATTGTGATGGTGATAGCTGAAGAAAATAAGACCAATGAAATAGGAAGCACTAAAAAAAATACCTTCTGCAGTAAATATCGGTAGCCCACACAAGTTGAATCACATCTGGAATAATGGTTAAGTTCTCCTTTAAAAATAATTACAGATGAATGCACACATACCCAATGGTAATGTCACAATCACAGTTATACATGAACAGAAATGGGCGGAACACAAATGGGCAAAATTGATTAAACTCGGAAAAAAGCCGTTTGCGCTTTTCCAAGTTTAATAACTCGGGAGAATGATTTGAAGTTTCTCC
>WMED01001913.1:4829-20694 GCA_019650415.1 Pipa parva
CCCCCCCCCCTGCTGTTTTGTAAGTAGGTAGCTGCTCCCACATGGAACAGAGAGGTGTTATGTGTAGTAGTAAGGTCACTAACAAAATGAGGTTAAATGCAGCCTTCTATAGAGGCTTTTGCATTATTTATATGGGACACATATTACATGTTAATAAAAAATAAGGCAGCAGATCTAATTTAGCCATCAGCCTTGAATAAAGGCCAGTCTTATGCAAGACTAAATGCACCGGAAATCAGACAGCTGGATTTAAAGGCAGAGAATGGGCACAAGTGTGCAGTCCTAAAAAGCCAGAAATAACATTTAGCATCAATAAATTACCATAACTTTTCATTTTCCTTCTTAGATGGAATAGCATTAAAATAAAGAGAATGTGGTCAGTCATTGAAGGGAGCTCATTAGGTCTTGGTCCATAGCCTTTAATGTTAAATTTGTGTCCGACCCTCCTTACTGGTCAAACCATCTTGTCTCCAATCGCCACCAGTTTCTTACAGCCGTTGGATTGTATGTTGGCCTCTTTATATTGCAATTTTTATTCATTCTGCAGTAGAATATCTTATTCTTTACACCCTAACTATGGTAAGGAATGGCCTTTCCCTTCCAGAGGAGGTCACAGCTAAAATTAGTTTTGTCCTGGGAATCAACCATTACAGCTAGAGTTCACTGTGTAACAGAAACTGAGGCACCTGGGAACAGCACCACAAATCAAGGGAGATTTTATCAGAATTTTTTTTAGCTCTTAAGAACTTCACCTACCACTAAAGCTAAAGCAAAATATGTTATGGAATGGAATCTGTTACATACCTATTATGTCACAGAGTATACTACTTTGTGTTAAAGCATTGTGTTACATTTGCTTCTGTTATGACTGTTGTGTCACACAGTGGAAATTGCAACTGCAATAATTTTAATATTTTGTTTCTTTTTTGAATCAATGTTACAGTCTCTCAGCCAGCACATTGTCTGTGTCTTCAGGAAGCAGTATTGGTTCTTTAGCCTCAAGTCGTGGGTCCTTAAACACATCTAGCCGTGGATCACTTAATTCCCTCAGTTCCTCTGACCTGTACTACAATCAAAGTGAACCAGCAGCAGACTTGGACTATCAGTACAAACTGGACTATCTCTTGCAGGAGAAGAGTGGGTACATTCCATCTGGGCCAATTACCACCATACATGAAAATGAAGTGGTCCATTGCCATGGGAGGACAGACTATATCAATTCCCCTAACGCACAACAGGACACTCAAGATGCCAAACCTCCTAAATCTGTGACATCACTCTCCTCTTTATCTTCCCTGTCATCCCTGTCCCCTCCAGGCTCTCCACCAGTTTTGGACGGGGCTTTCTCCTTATGTGCTCAGGACTCTTTTTGTACAGGCTTTGAGATCTCAGAGCTTCCTGGAGCTTATGCAGAACTGAGTCTAAATGAAAATCCACATATGATGGATCCAGTTGCAGAAGAAGCTCAAGTCATGGCTGACCGAACATGCATGGCTGAAAATTTAAGGCACAGAGTTTCACCAGCATCACAGGAGGGAAGAACAGGTAAGAACATTTTTTTTTTTTACATTTGTTCTTTATTATTGTTAAGGAGATTTGTCTGATTTTCAGCTTGTGAACTGCATCTTCTAGAATTCTGCTAAATCAACAAGAGATGGTGTTCACTACCACTACATTTTTCTTTTTGTTTCAGACTATTCTGGAATGAGAGTGGCGCTAGTAATTTGATAATAATTTCACCTATACTCACTTTTTTATGTTGGAGGCTGTTTTGCTCTCCCCTTCTTTACAAACCCCGCAGTAATGACTTACTTTATGGCTGAGACAAAATAAATACATATAAAGATCCATTCTAGTTTGTTGATTACATTGGCATGTGCATACCTCTTGCGTTATCTGCAACCTAGCGCTTAAAGTGATGTATCCTTGTGATATTTTACTTGTATTGTATAATGCACATTTACTATGTCTGTATTGTTTTTGTATTGCTGAATTTTACAGCACTGCATAAATTTGTGGCATTTTATAAATAAAATTATACATACATACATGTATCAGCATACCCATGGCCATAGTGAGCATAAAAAAACAACAATCAGTCATCTTTGGCCTCTTTGTGTACATTAAGATTTATGTGGCTGTTAGCTCTTATGGACAGATTTGCCTATGTTTATCTAGCTCGGGGGTTGGCAGTCTTTGTAGAGGAGGGAGCAATTTCACTCCCTCCTCCACCGTTGAAAAAGTCTTCGGAGTAGCAAAGGGGGAGGAGTGCCTACGCTCCCTATCACATGACCTTTGACGTCCCATCACAAGAGACGTCAAAGGGCATGAGCGGGTGAGAGGGCAGCTTCTCGGAGCCGCACAACTCTGCTAAAGAGCCAAATGCGGCTCGTGAGCCACGGTTTGCAGACCGCTGATCTAGCTAAATGTATTAAGACGTATGGTGAAAAAACCTTATAGGATTATGTATATTAAGCACAGTTGCTGATGTAATATTCCTGTGTAATTATGTAATATATCTCTGTAAAGCGCTGTGTATCTCTGTAAAGCACTGTGTAATATAGTAGCGCAAAATAAAAATGAATAAATACAAAAAAAAAATACCTGTGCTAAGGCAGACAAAAAAGCAGAATTTACTTTATAAACTTTATTTTGTATCCCTTTATGGAATGGTCATGTCTGATGCCCTCTGCTGGACCTTTATTACTCTTTATATTGTTCCTGCTGACATGACATCTTCTTGGGGACATGGTCGATGTGCTTCTCTGCTGTTTAAAATCCATGCTATTGCCTGTCAGCTGCTTTTGTATTTATTCTGATATTACAGTTTGCTATTTTCATGGTCCAATATGAAATTCAAACCAAGAAAAGTAAAAATGTAATATTCCTCCGCACTGTAGGATTAGAGAAGGGGGGGGGGGTTAAATGAAAATATTTTGTACCATGAATCTCGTACAGTAGATGTTTAACCCTCAACATTTTTGAATATAGAAAAATGAAATACTTTAGCAATTATTTTATTATTATTATAAGCGTGATTCTCTTTATATGTAATTGTTAGCATGCTGTAATAATAATCTTTTCTCAGCCTGATAACCAATGAAAGATGGAGCAGTAAAGAATGGCACATAATTAAAGAGAACTGTAACAATTAAAGACAAATCGCATGTTATCTTTGCAAACTTTGCCTACAAACATCACCATTAAGATACATTTCTATACATTATTGGGGAAAGAACGACAGTCCTTTTCCCTCATTAATGCATGACTATTGCTTTACATTGTATATCTTTGTTTTCTGGTCTCCGCACAGGGTCCGTGGTGGATTAATGTTTCCTGGGGCTGGGGCTATGTAGACTATGATGATAATTAGTCCTGTGCACCCTACCTACAACTATGGTATTCTTTCTGTTTCTAGAATATTTTGTAGGATCAAAACCTAAAACCTGTCACAAGCCCTGGTTGGGTAGACGGACAGACAGACAGACACTGTAGAAATAAATATAATTTTCGGAATTCAAAAATTCTCTTTATGGACAGATCTGTATAGACAAACACAATCTCTCATTAGGGAGGGTTAGCTGGAGATATATATATATATTTTTTTTACCAAACAGCAACTTGATTTTTAACAATCTTCTCACTGTATAGGTGCAAGATTTAGATTTGCCCATCTAATGATCTAATTAGTGTAGGAATAGCTGAGGATATGTGCTGATATGCATATACAAACAAAGGCATGCTAAGCGACTGTGGGCTGTTGTTCCCCTTCCCTGCTAAGCAGTAGTTTTAAAAACATGTATCTCTCTACGACAAAAAATGCAGCTTGGTTTCTCATTGAATAGACCCCCCACTGAATGAAAACAGTGTGAATTTAATACTTCAGCTTATTTTGGGTAAATTTGTGCTTTCACCAAAAGGAAAAGGTAAAAAAGAATGCATTTGTTAAGCTGCTCTGCCATCTAGTGACCAAAATAGTTGTTACAGTTGTTCTTGAATCTGATCACTTTTTATGTCTTTGTATATATTTAAAAGCATGATAGATGGATAGTTAGAGAGAAAGAAAGATAGTCAGTTATTCAGATAGGTTGATTGTCAGATACATTGATAGTTAGACAAACAGATAGACAGGTGAATAAACAGATTGTCAATACGTTAAATGTCAGACCCCATTCAGCAGCCTTTTCTGGTGGTTTGTACATGTGAAGCAAGGTTTTCTATGGGCATTTCTGTTTTAGAACATTTAGTTTTCCATATTCAAATTTTGTTTACAGCAATTCAATTATTTTAGGTGTACATTTTATTGGCCCATTTTTGCTATTAAATGTCAGAAAATATTGTATTGTAACTTCCTAATGGTAAATCTTAGACAGATGATAAAAGGATCATTTGTTGAATGCAATTAATTTCCTTTATGTAGGATTCCATGTAATTGGTCTGGATATGAGGATATAAAAATTTGCTTTGAGCCATTGTCACATTATAGCCTGACAATAAGCTACACAGGTGACTGTAAATCCACTCCAAGCGCTTCACTGACTGTGAAAGTTCCTGACTGCCCCAGTAGTCTGTACCCAGTGTTTTCAAGAGGAAATAAAGAATTTCATACTGTAGACTGAAATGGTTTCTTTTAACTGACCAAACTGCTGTTCTGCTTAGTATCATGCATAGAGTAAGTGTTCACACATATACCTGTCCTCAGGCCCACCAGTAAGAGTACAGGGGGTGCTGCAGGGGCCAGCCAGGCAATTACATGTGGGTCTCAGAGCACTAAGCTATGGAATAAATGGTCTGACAATGTACCGGTAACTGGGAACTATGAAGTTTGATGACTGGAGCCTGTAATAACCTGCTCTGTAAGAATCGGGGGCCACATTTTTCAGGTTGACTTATCTCACTACCCAGCTATTCATAGAGCACAGTAACTTTGTGCAAGCAGACATACTGTGTGCTGGCATTCTCTGCTGAGATTTACCGACCCACATATATACATTAGCATTTTATATATATATATATATATATATATATATATTATATGTGCAAAAAATGTGTTTTTAAATGTTACTGTGTCTTATGGTCCTTTAGGACAGTGGCTCATAGAAAAGAAACCATAGATGTAATGTGTTGTGATAAAAGTGATCAATCATAGTGTTCCCATAAGGCTGCCATGAGTACATCTCAAATATCTACTTTATTCATTAAATGATGCTAGTATATGTCAGATCTTGTATATGTTTGCCAACATATAGAACCATCATAGGAAGGATCATACTCCCTCCCCCCATCTTAATTTGTCGATCAGTACTGGTTCCTGCTGGTAGGATTCCAGCGGCAAGAACTCTAAAGTTCTTCCAGAGTCAGTATCTGTTATTATCAGTGTTTCAGGATGGCTGAAGTTATTCCTAGGGGTAATCAATAAATCATGCCACCACCTTCACCTCCAGTACAAACGGGAAACTAAAAAGACTCCTTATGATGAGAGAGAAGGAAAATCAGCATTCTTCTGTAATGCTTTAAGGAAAGACATTCAGCAATCAAATCAGAAATCTGAAGCTTTAATACGTTAAACATCTTAACAAGATCAGCTAACAGAGGAACTTACAGTGCATGCCAACACACTTTTTTAACTCCCAGATGAAAGCCCTGCATGTAACCTCAGACTGCATCTTTTTTGGTGCACCATGGGAGACCTGCATGTGAATATGGGTTACAGATAAAATGCTGTGAGGTTCAGCACATGGTGGAATAAGTTAACCAGCACAATAAAGAGTTATTTGATAGCTTTTATATTTTACCATGGTTCCTTTTCATTTCATGCTTTTATATTTCAAATAAAATATTCCTTTTCATTGACAGTAAGAAAACCCATCTTAGTGAAGTCGCATCGTAACAAAACTTACAATTAGGAGAAATCTTTTCCTTAAGCAAAAAGCTACAGCCAAGCCTTAAGAAAAGTCACAAATAGCTTGATATTGCCTTAAAAAAAACTGTACTCTTTTATCAAATTAGATTAGCGACAAATGAATGAAACCAATTAATTTTCATTCTGAAAAATGTATAGTAGTTTTTCGTTTGAGAACAAAATGATTTGTCTGCTACTTGTTACAAACACTGTAGTTCTGTCCTCTGTTTTATGATTGAGAGATCTATAGGCTATAAAGCAGCGTTTCTCAACCTTTTTATTGCCACGAGCCTTTAGTACAATTCCCCATGATATGGCAACCCCAATAACAAGTTTTCAGTCATAATACACTGCTACTTTCACAGTAGCAACTTCATTATGGGAATATTCTCACAGTCGTGGATTTGCTATGGGAATCCGCTGTTTAAGAATTTGATTTCGATGGTCTTAGGCAACGCCTGGCAAATTGTCATTTGACCCCCAGATTGAGAACCGCTGCTATAAAGAAAAGCCAGTATTATACCACTATAGGGTATAAACAACCCATTGTTTCCATCAGTGCAATAATCAGATTTTGTGATTTAGCCACTCATGTAAACAATAGTCTATTGCACTCAGAAAAACAATAAATATTGATTGGATCACTGATATGTAGCACTGGAAAGTATAGCTGATCTCTTAGAAAACCCACCACATGACGCCAATAGGAGCTCATGACAGGCTGCCTTGCTTGATCAAATGAGTTCACAGTTTGGTTGCACTGAATGAATGTAAGAGTTCCCCATACATTGTATGAGTGGCAATATCTGAGTGATCACATCTTTGCATTTATGGTCTGTTTTAGTACCTTGTATCCATATTCAGCCTGTTATTTCACTCTGCGTTTTATACGTCGGCAGAAAACTAATGTTACTTGTATAAGTAACAAGTGTTACAATGTATAAATAACATTGTGTTATTTTTTTTATTTTATTTTATCAAAGACCTTGAATTTCCAAGGAAGAACCCAGAAAACAACCAGGAAGAAAAAGCTACTTGTGTATCTGCAGCTGTATCTGATGAATCCGTGGCTGGAGACAGTGGTGTTTATGAACCTTCCATAAAACCGTAAGTACCGGTAATCATACAAGCCAAATCCAACTCAGAGCATGAGAGAGAAATTTGCATTCTATCCATTCAGTACTTTGATTCTCTGATTGTTGGAAAGCCCAACAACTTGGCAGGCAAAGCATGCTATTGTGTGGAACATATTCTAAATTATAAAATGTATTTCCACCTAAATCAAAAATGACTGAAATGAATCGACATGGGAATGCAGTCAAATTACTAACTACCTCTACTGCTCTTCTGTTCAGGCCTTCCTTACTTCTGATTTGCATAGGAAGCCATAGCAAAGTAAATTGAACCAGCTGAATTTATGCTCTAATACTGGGCATCCGCTTCAAGCATGCAGAACTGCAGAGTCGCATTATTATAACCCTATGCTTTAAAACTGTGGGGGGGGTTTTGTTTTACAAATAATAATACCTGCACCTCTACCTTTAGGCTGCCATCACAGCGCTCTAATATTACCAAGTCCTTATGCTTATGAATTCCTGGGATGTGTTTTGCAGTATGTGAGGGTGTTGTATTTGAAGGGAGGCAAAGCCCCAATTATGCGAACATACTATTGGAGGTCAGACCAGATTTTGTAAATCACCCCAGCTGCAGGCTAGAGCCTGATTAAACAGCAGCTGGGAGAGCCAGTTGAGGGTATTTAGAATTGGAAGTTTGAAAAGTTGACTCTGCTGCTGAGGCTGTAAATCCTTGTGAGTGAAACAGGGATGGTGGTTAAAGACTCTGCTATATAACTTGACTTTGCAGAACTGTGAAACCCCGAGGAGGCAACCCAGGAGAAGGGAAGATACTCTGTATTTGCTAACCAAATCTGTATGAGGTGCAGTTACCCACTGTGTTTTTGACCAAGGACTTTTTACCCTGAAAATTACATTATTCAAGTGACTTTTGTTTTGACAAAGAAAGGCAGTGGTTTAAGTTTAAGGCACTGTGAAGAAGCATCGGGGGAAGCATCGGGTGCTGGCCAATTACAGCACAAGCTTATGCTGTGACTGTAATCATTCGGCTCTGTGTAAGGTAAGTATTTTAACACTTGTTTTTTATTTTTTGACTTTAGTTCCCCTTTACAGTTAAAAAAAACAAAAAAGGAACAAATACGATATTTAAAATACACTTTGCAGCCTGACTCACAACCCCGCTCTCACACTGTGCTGCTTACCCCCTGTTGGTTGTGAGTAAGATCTGGTCGCCCCCCCCCCCCCAATCCTATTTTCACTCCCAGCTCCATGTCCTGGGGGGGGGGGGCTATCCTGGTTCTTGCCCCTCCCCTTTTCCTACCTCTTCCCCTGCTCGGCTCCATCTGCAGCACTGTTACAGCGCTCCTCACTTCCTCCCCCACCGCTTATTGATTACATCATTAGTGTGCTCCAGTTGAGTCAGAGAAGAGCTCTGTAACAGTAAGCTTTACTGTAGATGGAGCCGGGCCGGGTACCAGGTAGGTAGTGGTAGGGAAAAAGAGGGGGACGAGCACATAGATTGCACCCCCCCCCCCCCCCCCCCCCCCCCCCCCCCCCCCCCCTCCTGCACCTCCTGCCTCTACTCCTAGTCCTGGCCCTGGCAATGGGGGCCAGGTAAAAAGCTTCAGGGTCGTCAGATGCGGTCCACGGGCCGTAGTTTTGGGACCCCTGCCTTAGAGGGAGCTTTATCAAATAGCTTTCCATGGTAAAGCAGCTACACATGACACACACAATTTGCAATTTCAAGTACTGGATATATTGGGGGTAAAGCAGATGCTCAAGCAGTGAAAATGTGTTCTGCAGAGTTATAAATCACATTGGACAGTTTGTCAGCCAGTCTGATGAACAAATCTGGGTTTGGCAGATGCCAATACAACACTACCCACTGGAATGCATAGTTGAAAATACTGTAAAATTTGGAAGAGAAAGAATAATGGTCTGGGGCAGTTTTATTTGCAGTGAAGGGTGAAGTTAATGCTGTAGAATATAAATACATTTTAGACTTTTATATGCTTTTAACTTTGCAGCAGTAGTATAGGCGAGAGTCTTTCCTATCCTATCATGCCTGTGTCATGCTCAAAGCTAGGATCATAAAGACATGAATTAATGAGAAACTCAAGTGACCTACACATTCCATGACCTAAAAAGCAATTCAAACACTTTCAGGTTAGATTTTGACACGGACTAATGAGCCAGATGTTCCGGGCAACATCGGCATAACTCCACAAATTGTCTTTTGGCTGAATGGGCACAAAATCCCACAGACAAACTTCACAATTTTGTGGAAAGTTGTTAAAGCCACAAAAGCTCCATATTTCTACCTATGGTTTTAGAATGGGATGCCCAGCTAGATCATAGTTTATAGCAGCCTGACCAGCCTGACCAAGTAGTGTGACTACTTATGTTTAATATAAACCAGTACCAGTATAAAAAAAATGATACTGGTTTATATTAAACACAAGTAGTCCCACTACTGGAATTGGTCAGACTGCTGTTTTTTTTATATTGTGTGAATTCGTGCAAAGAGGATGCTTTGTGTAGCAGTGGCCTGAAGAATCCTCTTTTGCATCCAGTAGAACAGGATCCTACTTGATTAGGTCATAGGTTATGTTCAGTGTCCACTTTTGGCTGGAGAGTGGGTGGTTTTCTGAAAAATGAATTTGGAATATCTGGCATTAAACTAGTACATTTTTAACTTGAACAATACAGTAACACCAAAAGATAAAAATTCCTCAAATGGATCTATAGATAATATAAATTGAATCTGCACTTTTAAAAATTCTAAATTGTGTGTGTAAGTAAGAGATTTAGGTATTTAACTTTACAAATTGGTCTTTTGGCCATGCTTCCTGAATAAAATTAATTAGATTTATTAAAAGCATATCTATCTAAATCCACAAAACAATGAGAGAGGAGGATTGCTGTCTAAAGCTAGGTTCACACTAGCGTATTTATGCGCTGCGCATATATGCTGCACTTAAAAAAACAAATCCCAATGGAACTTACCTGTTCTGACCACACTAGCACAAAACAAAAGCAATGTGAACGCTTGACATCGTATTTTTCCCAACATATGTACACTTCGTAAAGAATGCGGCCAGAAAGGAGGAGCTGCAAACGCAAAGGAAGCATTCACACTGTATTGGGTAAGTACAATAGAAAAGTGCATCTCGAACAGTGGTTCTTAACCTGGGCATTGCGACCTCTTTTGGGGTCAAATGACAATTTGCCAGGAGTCACTTAGCACCCCTTGGGATTGTCACAGATTTCCGATTACTCTTTATCTGCAACAGCAACAATTTTAAAGTCACAACCGTGACAATATTTCCATAGTAAAATCGCGACTGTGACAATATTCATACGAGAAAACATGTTATCGCTGTCGCGACTTTGTTATGGCAAATATTTAAAATTGTTTACAATTTTTGCGGTCCCTAATAAATAGTTGTGGAAGTAAAAAGGTTGAGAACCACCAGATTGAAATATGCGGCGTATTTTCTAGACACGCTTTTCTATATATGCAGCGCATAAATACACTAGTATGAACTTAGGCTAGGTTCATACTAGCATATTTATGCATTGTGTATTTAGAAAAGCACATCTAGAGAATATGCCGCATGTTTCTGGACACGTTTTACTATTGTACTTACCTGATACAGTGTAAATGCTTCCTCGGTGTTCGCGGTTCCTATCTGCCAGTATTCTTCGCGCAGCATTCATAAGCAGAAAAAATGCAATGTCAAGCATTTGCGCACTCACGCTTTGTGCTAGTTTGGTCGAAACATGCAATTTCCACAGGATTTGCGGCGCGGCTTCTTTTTGTTTTAAGTGCAGCATATATGTGCAGCGCGTAAATACTTTAGTGTGAACCTAGCCTAACAACATGGTTGCATGGCTGCTATCAGTAAAGCAAAGACAGTAATAAAACTCATGAATTCAGCTTCAGAGATAGCATTTGTTCAAGTGCTGTACTTGAATAACTTGCAGGATAATCCATATGGGAATTTTTATTTTTTTGGTGTTACTGGTCCTTTAACCTCCACCATGAAACCCATTTAAGCATTTCCTTTGTTCTCATTAAGTTGCCTGTTTTTACTGTATTGCTTTTTTTTTTTTTTTTTTCTTTTTTTTTTTTTTTTTTTTTTTTTTGTAACGATTTAACAAATATTTCTGCCATGGCTTGTGTTTTAATTGTAACTGTCATAAGTTTAAACATTACTAAATTCTGAGCCACTTATGTTGCTCTTTAATTCACATTCGAACTATAAGAAAGGCCACACTAGCATTTAGTAAAGCTGTGTTTCTACTGCTGATAAAAACAAAGTGTTACGCCTCATTATACTGCTTCATTATTTGGAATAGCTGTCTCTGGTGTGCGGTCATCATAGTCATACTGTACAGTTATGTTCATATCTAATGTTTATTTCTTTGCAGACCTTGTGAGGATCCTGTATTTAGTGATGATTATTCCATTCTTGGGGCAGCTCAAGTCCAGTTAATCCTTAGGTGAGATGACTATGATAAAAACACTATGGTTTATCAAAATACAATTGAACAACTGCTGTTCTAATGTCCTCTTTTTTTCTTCTCACTTTAGATATGATTCATCAAATTCAAGCTTTGTGATTATAGTTGTTAAAGCGCAGAACAATCACTCCCTTGTCCAGTACGGTTCCAGAATGTACGTAAAATGCGCATCTATGCATTTTCCAGCAATACTTTTCCCCAGTTAAGATGTTCTTGTGTTAAAGGCAACTCTCACCTGTACAGTGCATTTGTTGCTTGTGTGCCAACCTTAACATTTTTTCACATATGTCGGAGAGCAATATATAGAAATTGCTCCATTTATTTTCAGATATGTATATGTAGGCAAGAAAATATTTATAATTGGAAATGTTAATGCTTCCTCATTGTGAAAGCAATAGGAATAAGGACTGTATTTCAGTGCTGCAAAAAAAAACTCAGGTGCAATGAAAATTCTGATCAGCACAGTGGATGTTAAATAGTGTAATGGAAATGTTTCAATAATGCTTTATTAAAGATTATTTTTTTAAATAAATGCAATAATTATATACTATTCCAGTTACAACGATGGCTTACACAGGAAAAACATTTATTGTGTGTGTATATATATACAGTATATATATATATATATATATATATATATATATACTGTATATCATTTTAGAGGGTTTGGTGCTCCTTTAAACCATGATCCCAGCAGAATGTATTGATAAGGGAAAAGTATAGTCACCCATAACAAACAATCAGCCATAAGCATTCACTAAACTCGAGCAAGCATCTGATTGGTCGTCATGGATTACTAGACATGTGCAGTATTTGCTCCTGTTGAAACAGTTTGTTAAATATGTTTTGTATATAAGGAGAAAGAATTACTTTCTCTCCTACTTCCCATTTGAATCTATTCTGTAACCAGCTCCTTATTGTTTAGTATGCAGTGGTTCATTGGCAGCTTTAAGGGAAGGTGGAGCTTAATATCATAGTTTATTTCTACATGCTGTGTGGGATGGAAAGTGAAAATAAATCTACTTCTAATCCTTTCCAATGTGACTGCAGGATTCAGTGCAGTGATAAAAAGGGAATTTGATATAATATAAACCTGCACATCATAATGCATTTTCTTACATTAGCTTTTTGTCTGTTTTTTTGCCACTGGGGTGTATTTAACAGAGAAAGGGTTAACCTACTGTATCTTGCGGGATAGCTTGTACTCGCACTGACTTCTATTTATAATCAACCTTCAAGAAGAGAGGAAAAGAGTTCCCTTCATAAGCAGAATTAAAGAAGAGAAATTCCTCTCAAGTACTAAGTACATTTCGTTACACCAGATATACAAGTTCAAAGGGGAGAAAGAAGATACAATAGAGATTGCTGTTTTGGTTGATGTCTGATTTATCTCTTTTATCTCGGCTGTGCCCTTCTCTAATTGCAGATACATCAGCATTTTTATTTCTTGAGGATTAAAAGTCTCATAAGCGCTTTCAAAATATAAAAGCAGTGCCGTAACAGAAATTTAAATGCGAGTTCTTCAGTGCCTTCCTTACATGTAGGGGCTCAGGAGGCATAGCTGAGGCACACAATATGTACTTGTGTACACAGACATCATAACACTCTCGTTTCTTAGAGGTTTGCAAATCATTTTCATGCTGTGCACTTCTGGCCTGAAGAAACTGACAACTTGATTGATTTCTTTTTTTTAAACAGCAATAATTTATTCACCTTTTGTTCTTAAAAACCAGTTTGTAAAACCCATAGAAAGGGTTTGTTTTAGTCTTTTATAGCTTTCTTTTAATGCATCTTTTCATGGGTTCAGTTAAAAAAAAAAAAAAAAAGTAATCGGTTCACAGTTAACTTGTGAAATAACCTACAGCAACTAATTTCTTTTGATATGTTACATATCAAAGCAAAGGGAGAATGTCTACTATAAGTTACAGTATGGTGCAATGTATGGCATTGTGCGTTCATATGTGATGCATATGTAATATGCCAGGGAAATGAATAGGGGGCACAGCCAGCTCAGCTAAGCTGGGGCCTCGGGGCAGAAATCCGCTTAGATATTTGGGCTGATTTCTGATAGCAGAGAGGTTTGCTCAGTACAGTTCCACAGTCTGGCAAACAAAAGCTGAGGCCTCCCTGCAGTTGTTGTGCCCTCGACAAGACATGCGGGTATAGTGTATAATATAGAACTATACATTGGGGCTCACCCTGCTGCCATGTGGCTATGTGTGCATGTGTTCAGCTTGTCTGTGCCATTCAATTCCTTATCTCGGATGTGCACCTTAACTTGGTCTATTCTACCCACCATTATGTGCTTATATGAATGTGTAGACCTCCTTCCTGTACAACCTGTTTCGTAGGCACACTGACTATTTCCCTTACCAGCCTACCTAGATATACGGAAAGGGACATCTGTAGTGTTTTAATTATAGTGTAAATGTCATCATATGATATGTAACACATGCATAGAATAAATCTGTAAAAAGTGTAAAGGAACAATTTAGCCACCAGCAGTTATTTACTTCAATCTTTGTATACAAGATTTACTTATTGTCTTCCTTTTCAATTTACAGTTTCTTACTAAAACTCTTTCTATCTCACTTAATTCCTCTTCAGCAGGTCAGTTTGGAATCTTAAGAATGGAATTTGCCTGAAAGGCTCCAGAATCCTGAGTAACCAATAACGAAATTGGAACCTCACAGAGATGCCGGCCACCTGCTTCTTGTTCAGAACTTTATAACCTGAGAATCGAGTGACTGGCATGTGATTCCAAACTGATCAGCAGAAAGAAGAGGGGATCCTGTTAAACAGTGGCTGTACATTTAGAACTGATAAAATAAGTAAAACTGAATTTTGCAAATCTAATGTGTATAAAAGTACCAATAACGTTGGTAAATAACTGTTCCTACAATATATGTGCTCCAGGATAGTAGCTTTGTTGATGTACATGAGAGAGATACACTTTTGCCATGCATCCTCCATTCTCCATCCTGCTGATTTGTGTGTAATTTACAAAAATATCCTATTATACCCTGTTTCCTTGAAAATAAGACCTAGTGCAATTATTTCCAATCTTAGAAATATAATGCCCCCCTCCTGAAAATATACCGTACCAGTACAGTGTCCCAAAATTAAGACATCCCCTGAAAATAAGTCCTAGGACATCTTTAGGAGCAAAAATTAATAAATAGTGGGTATGGAAAGTTTTCAGACCCATTTAAATTTTTCAATCTGTTTCATTGCAGCCATTTAGCAAGATCAAAAAAGTTAATTTTTTTGCTCATTAATGTACACTCTGCACCCCATCTTTAACAAGAAAAACTGAAATATCACATGGTCATAAGTATTCCGACCCTTTGCTGTGACATTCATATTTAACTCACATGCTGTCTGTTTCCTTCTGATTGTCCTTGAGATGGTTCTACTCCTTCATTAGTGTCCAGCTGTGTTTAATTAAATTGATTGGACTTGATTAGGAAAGGCACATACACCTGTTTACCTGTCTATATAAGACCTCATAGCTCAGAGACAGAATTGTGGCAAGGCAGTTTTGCTGAAGTTTTTCTTGGTTAATAAATTTTCACAAATATCTACATTTCTTTTTCTTTCAAGATGGGGTGCAGAGTGTACATTAATGAGCAAAAAAATAAACATTTTTGATTTTACCAAATGGCTGCAATGAAACAAAAAATGACAAATTTAAGGGGTTCTGAATACTTTCCATGCCCAGTGTAAGACCCTTTCTTATTTTCAGGGAAACACTTTAGGATGTGAAGATAAACATTGGGACTACTTATGAATTTGTGGAAAATTATAGTTGTTCTTTAATATAGAGATTCTCTTCTAATAACGGAAATACATATTTTTCTCCAAAAATGTTATTTTCAAATTTGTGGACCTGTTCTGATAAGCTATTTTTATTGCAGATATTTTAGAGTTGCTGTTCTTCCGTCCTCTAATGATACCAGCTGCCTTTTCCGGACCAAAGTCTACCCTACTGCTGGAACCATTTTATTTAATGAGCTTTTCCGAGTATCCATTTCCCAGACAGCTTTGCAGCAAAAGACTTTAAGAGTAGATGTGTGCTGTGGCAGCAAAACACACCAGGAAGATTGTCTGGTATATATATTATATATCAATTTATAATACTTATATGTGAGGATATTTTTTTTGCTGAGGTATATGACATTCCAAATTGCTTAAGCCAGGAGTGCATACTAACACTAAACACAATAAATACACTCATTGAACAGTCAGTAAACTCAAAAATCCTCCTAGCTGTAGTGGATGCAAAGTTAATCATTTTTAGGCAGTCAAATCAGTCTTGATGTCAGTCTAACAGGAAAAGTCGTTATAGTAAAGAAGCACATCT
>WMED01001914.1:0-25732 GCA_019650415.1 Pipa parva
TCCTGCCAGGATATCCTTTTTGTGTTCATCAAAATAGGCCCAGGTTTCACACTAAGTGAGTATAAACACATTTAGAAACTATATTATTAAGTATATGTATAATATGTACTGTGTTAGAGTGTCATTTTGTGTCATTTTGGTTGGTAGTGTGCCCCAGGATTTTGTAAATGTAAAAAATGTTCCGCGGCTCAAAAATGGTTGAAAATCACTGCACTAAGGTGCGAATTCGACAGTTAAATTCGCAAACAGCAGATTCCCATAGAAAATCTGCGACAATTTTCCCATTGTAAAGTCGCGACAATTTTTTAATGTTAAGATTGTGACAATTTTCCCATAATAAAGTAGCGACTGCGACAATATTCTCATTATAAAAATGCAACTGCGACAGTAGCAGCCTATTGTAACTGTCTCTATCTGGAGAAATAGCACCAATATGCAACAATTCGGACTTTAGTGAATAACCCCCACAATCTTTCCAGAGGTCTAATTCTGTTTATGGGGGGAATTCAGGAAGCTCCGAAGTGAGGCGAACACTACGCGCCTCACTTCGGAGCTTCCTGAATTCCCCCCTATAACTTTAGTTCTCCCATACTCAAATCACAAATTTTACTTGGAATTGTGAAAATTAAGAAAAAAATCAAGTGAACATCAAGAAGAAAAGGAGGACTAGTCAGTCCAAATGTAACTGATTATCATGAAGCTAATATCCTTGATTAAATGGCTTTATGGCATTTTCAGACAGCTAATAAAAAGTAAAAAGGATATTTATAATGAACTGACAAGCCTATTTATATTCAGAAAATGTGGTTGGGGTGTTAGTTACATTTATTAACAAAAATCAGTATGATAACCCTTAATAGGGCTTTACAATTTAAACTACACAAAGTAAATGAAGTTCCAACCCTCTTGCCACTCCACAATTTTTGTACATTTTTTTGTACTTAAAAAACCAATAATAATCTGTATAAATAGTATTTTTTCAGTATAAACAAAATTTACATTTTTATTAGATTCAAAGGGACAGTTTAGTCACCAACAGTTTTATGTTTTTTCTATTTGTTACAAATACATAAATTGAGATGAAACACTTATTTCCAAGTACCAGGCTTCAACTGGAGCAGGGGTCGGCAACCTTTTGAGCTGAGGAAGTCATATACGTGCGGTTCTGCTCAGCTCTTTTGAATCCGTAGCCTCTGATGGAAGCGCAGTGACGTCAGCGGCTCCGGATTGGCTAGCAACCTGGAAGTGCTGAGAGAGCTTTGTCTCTACAGTGCTTGCCAGCGATTAATCAGCAGACTGTAACGAGCGGTGCTTGCATATGAGCACCACTCATTGCAGTCAAAGAGCCACATGCAGCCATTAAAAAAGCCACAGGTTGCCAACCCCTGATCTGGAGGCAACAGCAGACAGGAATTGTTTATTAGAAAGTATCTTATGGCTTGGGTTTCCATGGAAAACCACAAAAGCCTAAGATCACCATGCAAATGTCAGCTGCTGTAGTGTAAATTGCACTAATATTTTAACATCATGAAAAATTTTGGCAGTGAGATAAAAATCCAAGATCCACATTAAGATCTGTGACTCAGCTGCGAAAAAAGCTATATATTTACTGTGCCATCTTAAAAGAGACCTAAAGTAAAAAAATAAAAAAGAACTGTTAAAATACTTACCTAATACTGAGCCGATTGATTACAGTCATAGTTTGAGCTGTGCTGTAATTAGCCGGCAGCCGATGCCTCCCTTGATGCCTCCTTCACAGCACGCTGGTTGACTGAGAAGCCAGCATGCAGCTACTTCTTTTCCTTCCCTGGCTTCTACATCATCACGCTGATTGTGGGCAGCGTTCTCATTGGCCCTCGTAATGAACGTGATGATGTTTAAACCCTAAAACACCCGAGGTGAAACAAGGTTTGAGGAGCTGCGGAGCTGGCTGCCAGTCTGCCAGCGCTGTGAAGGAAGCATCGGCTGCCAGCTAATTACAGCGCAGCTCATGCTGTGACTGTAATCAATCGGCTCTGTATAAGGTAAGTACTGGTATTTTAACAGCTCTGTTTTATTTTTTTACTTTAGTTCTCCTTTAAACACGAATGCAGTAAATAGTTTCCTAATTTCAAATGTTACAAAAAAAGGCAGGGAACACTGTGTCTAGATTTTTCATTCTGGCTCACCAGGTCACACAGCTAATAATTTCTATTGAGCAATACTATTATGTTGAAAAGCTATTATCAGAGAAAGACTTGGGGGGGAATTCAGCATGCAGCGAAGTGAGCTCCAAAACATTCATCTCACTTCGCAAATGGTATTATGCGCATGCAGATGTCCTGCGTGCAGACATCAGCATGCGCATTAAAGGGATTCCAGTCTCAGCGAGGCAACTCTTTTGGTCTGGAATCCACGTGCAGGACATCAGCGAGCACAGATCAGTCAGTCAAAATGAGAACACTCTGCACCTCACTTCGGACTATCCTGAATTCTCCCCTTAGAAACACAAATATGTAACTACAAGAGCATAGTACATGCCATCTTTGTGGGACTACAAAATACGTAGAATGAAATACTGTACCAGATGCAATTACTTTTAATAGCTAATCTATAAAGAAGCTCAACAGTGATCCAAAGGGAAAATTTCAAATGTAAATACTGTGAATTGTATGGATTTCTGCAAACAATACCTAAATATCCAACCATGTGATTTAAAGTCTAAATCCGTTGCAGTGGATATGCATTCCTTAATCTTTCTTAATCTATACTGGTAACAGCATGGCTAAAATGTGAGGAATTTAAAATCTTGAAAACCAATTCCTTCAAGCATAAAATTTATCAAATAACTATTTCCCAACAAAAATGGTTTAACTAAAATACACTGGACTGTGATTTAAAAATTGGGACTGGGCCCTGTTTTCCTTAATGCACATATACTCATGATCTCAATTATAACTGTTTTCTTGAAATGACATTATTTCCAGGCTGTGAAATGGTACAGTTTATGTTTGTTTTGTGCTGTAAGACAATTGTTTGTATCCACTGAGATCCCCTTGGGTTTCTGGATCCTGGGAAGGTCGCTATGGCTGCACCCACAGTAATGATGCCAATGCCCAGCAAACACAATGCTTTGAACAGTAATAAATTCCACAATGAATTTAATAAATGATTATGAAAATGAATCAAAAGCACATATCAAAAGTTCTGTAATAAATCATTTCAAAGCAGTAACTCCATTCATATGTTGTCTGAAATGCTAGATTTAAAGGGAAATTGAACAAATGATAAAATACTTCCCACCACCATCATATATTTCACCCTAATGTCTTAGAGCAAGTGACTAGCAAGTACAGCCACTAAGTAGCCACAAAGTACAAAAGTTACAAAATATCAAGCACATCAATACAGCCTCATGCACATATAAAACAAAACGGTCAAACAGTCATATAATTACAGCTGCTGTCCGATCACAAGACACAAGGCCCTCAATCGAAAGCAAAGTTAAATGCGTTTCATCTCTATCAAGAGGCTTCTTCCAGTGGTGCATTGTACCATGCATTTGAGGGGCAGCTCATTACTGCTTGATTGCTGTAACAGACTGGAACTGTGGTGATCTGTTTTACCCATTTTCATTTGTTTACCTGTAAGTCTTTATATGCATCTGCTATGGATTTTAACCGCACATCAAACAATTTCATTTACTGCCCCAAAAAATCCCTCTTAGCAAAATACACAACCTTCCAGGGATTTCACTTATATAACAAGTTTATTTCATGATCAATTTTGTAAAAAATCTGAGTGTTCCCCTTAAATATTTTTCAGCAAAAGAAAATTAATGGTTCAATTCTGCCATTGTGTATTACCCATAAACATGTCTCCTTTGCCTTGTTATTATTTAATTTCTAATGGCTTGGTATGATTTAGAGGACTAGAAACACAAAAAAAAAAATCAAAATTCCAACTTGGCAGGACATGACAGTCATTCAAATTCACCACTGTAAAAATGTTATTTTTAAAGTTAAATTCAGGAATTTTACTGCTTTTTGTTTGTTCTTTCTTTACGGATAGCAGACATGTTGTTAAACAGACCTCATCCAGTCCCATTTTTTTAATATGGTGCTTTACATAAAACATATACAGGAAGTGTGCCCTAAAACCTGATTTTGAAACTAAGGGGGTTAATCACTAAAGTCCAAATTGCTGTGTATAGGTATGAATTCGCCAGATAAAGACAGTCAGAATAGGCTGCTACTGTCGCAGTCGTGACTTTATTATGGGAAAATTGTCGCAATCTTAACTTTAAAAAATTGTTGCGACTTTACAATGGGGAAATTGTAGCGGATTGACTATGGGAAAGTGAATAACCTCCTTCATTAGTAGGTGAATTACCAGTGCACAGGATCAAAAAGTGATGCAAAGAGCTCTGTAAGTCCGCGACCATCTTTCGCACCTGAATTGGTTGCAATTTCACCACAAAGTTTGATGAACATGTGAAGATGGGGAAGTGGTGAATGAATGGGAATTTGGATCTTTACGCGACTGTAAATAAGCCCCTTAGAATTTCCAGATATGGCACGGTTTATTTATGTAAGAAAAATGTGGCTATAACCTAATAGGGAAACAAACACAACTGCTTGGTAGGGAGTAGGGCGTAGGTCGACACAGGAGCCAGTACGAAATTTCTGACTTGGTTGAATCGGGCGCACACATCATTGCGCTCATTGGGGGGAGCGCTCTCATTGGCCCGAGCAATGAACGTGATGACATTGAAACCCTTTTGCCCCTCTGATTTGATGTGGGAGGAGCGTTGTGCTGCCTCCTTTTCAGCCTGCGCTGTGAAGTCAGCATCAGTGCCGGGAAATGACAGCACAGTTTATGCTGTGACTGTAACGCTTCAACTCAATATAAGGTAAGTTTTTTCATGTATCATTTTATTTATAAAGAGCCACAAAATTTACTCAGCGCTGCACTATTCAGCAACGCAAATACAATAGAGACATGGGAAAAGAATACCAGTAAGATATCACAAGGATACTTCACTTTAAGTGCTAGATTGTGGTTGACACACGAGGTTGGAGATCCCTTCCCCCAGAGACTTCTTTTCTTTGTTTTTTTTTATAGTTTTAGTTCTCCTTAAAGTACTGTCCCACATTAATAAGCTGGTGTTTCCAATGTAGACAGTTTCACACTGTCTGGACCTCAGAGTGAGCCCAATAAAAAAAAAGTCTCCAGGTCTGACAATAACCCCATCTCTAGCAGCTTCTTCACAGCCTAAACTTTACCCTATCCTACTTCTTCCACCATTCCTAAACTGCCATAGTCTTTACCCACAAGCACAGCGACAGGGAAAATGACTTCCTGTCACACGGCAGCCAATTGGGAACGAGGTAGTTTGCGCATGCGCTTGTTATCGCGAGACGTAACAGGGAAGTCTCCCGATTCAAACAGCAACGAGCGGTGACGGAGACTGGGGAGCGGGAGACTGAGGAGAAGGAGCGGGGTCCTGTAACAGCAGCAGCAGGTAACTCTCTACCTGACGCCGCCTGTCTATCCGGATGGGATAAGTAATGTAACATTGAATTCGCGCTTTTACTGAAGCGGCTTTGGTCCATTATGATTATTTGGCTTTAGCAATATTATTGTCTAGTGGGGGCGAGCAGCCTGTGTGCTTTCCCAGCAGCCTGTGTGCTTTCCCAGCAGCCTGTGTGCTTTCCCAGCAGCCTCTGCGCAGCGCTATAAAATACATAAATGCTGTTTGATAACGATACAACATTGCTAGTTCATTGACTTCACTATTAAATCTGCTGTATATGGGCAGATATATCTAATTTGTAATGATAACCCCCCCCCCCCCCCTATACTAAGTTATATTGGCGGAGACTGACAGTGAAGGGCAGCTTATTAATGTTGGATTGCTGTAGCACCTCAGGGGCACTGATGACAGGTTATACCTGTGTGGCGGTGTTGGCCAGTACTAGTGAAAACATTTTGTTTCCACTGCTGAGAGGTTGTCTGGAAATGATAAGACTCAGGTGCTATCAGGATTCATTTAGATTGTAAGCTTTATGGGTCAGAGACCTCCAACCAATTGTGTCAACTGCAACCTGGCTCTTAAAGTGAAGTATCCTTGTGATATTATACTTGTAATGTTTAATACGCTTTTCCCATGTCTGCATTATATTTGTATTGCTGAATTGTACAGCGCTGCGTAAATTTATGGCGCTTTATAAATAAAATCATACATAAATACCAAGTGACATGTAAAAATTGATTTAAAGGGAACTTTACGCTGGTGCTGGCTGCAAAATTGGGGAGTCACTCAACACTGCAGCTGCAATAAATCTTGAAGTGTCCCCAGGTTTCTAAATAATCTGATCGCATTAACTTTCACGGAAGGCAGAACATGCCACTCCACATCTGTTGCCACTCATTCCTCCAGTGTTGGAACGCTCTATCTAAAATAAAAACCTTGGTGTATGTGTTAGCCCTTATTTAGAAAGTAAATTTGCTGGACTGCAGCTTGCCATGTAAAAAATAAACTAACCTGATGTTTAGGAACTAGAATTAAAAGGATTGCATATTTCTATTGGATATTTCACATTGGCTTTAAAAAAAAAACAAACAAAAAAAAACAGAAACATGCAAATTGTACTGTGTTTTTCTGCCTTAAGGGATAACACAATGTTTCAGATGCAATGTCCCTTCATTGAAAATAAATGCAATAATTATTTAAGGTGTTTAATGCCTAAGCTTCCCACTAGTAGCCTTGTTCTCCTCAAATGTTGTGGTTTAGAAGGTGCATATATTTTAAAGTGCTAATGTTATTGCTATAAGGCTCTAGTGTTAATAATTCACATTTTTACACTATTCATAATGCATTATAATACAGTATTTTTTTAATCTTTCTTTAAGGGGCAGTATAGTGCTGATATAACTGCACACATACATATAAAACTCCTTTATACTAAGCCAATTGCTGACAAAAATAGTTAAAAAAACATTTAGAGAATAGATAATACTTGCAGTTTGCTTCTCTTAATTAGTTTTCCTATGAGCTGACATTTTCCTCTCCCTCTCCTTTCTGTTCTGCATGAGAAGAAAAAGCTGCCTGACTGCTATTGATTAAACAGTGTGCGGACCTTTTGACCACACAAATTAAGCTTGGAATGCAGAAAATTAGAGGGAAAGCTGACTTGTGCACATGTGCTAAGTAGGGCTAAAATGTCCAGGGGAGGGAGCCTTTTCATGGAAAACTGGCCAGTACACATTACACACACATTTCCTAGTGTGGGAGTTTATTAGTGCTGCCTACTCAATCATTCTGCATCACATGAAACAACTACTGGGGAGAAACTCTTCTCACTAAATTATAGTACTGCATATGTAAAGATACTGGGGGTTATTCACTAAAGTCCGAATTATTGTGTATAGGTGCAAATTCGCCAGAGAAAAACAGTCGCAATAGGCCACTACTGTTGCAGTCGCATCTTTATAATGAGAATATTGTCACAGTCGCCACTTTATTATGGGTAAATTGTTGTGGATTTGCTATGGGAATCCGCTATTTGAGAATTCAACATTCAAATTTGCACCTTAGTGAATAACCCCCTGTATCATTTCATTTCTTTTTTTTTTTTTTGTGGCAAATGTTTATAGGTTGTTTATGAAAAAGCACAAAAAAAAGCAATTTTTTATGTTGTTTTAGTGATTTTCTTGCTCTCACATGGCTTTATATATTAACTGATTAACTGCAATCTTAACATTAAAAAATTGTGACTTTACAATGGGGAAATTGTAGCGGATTTACTGTGGGAATCTGCTGTTTGCAAATTCGACAGTTGAATTCGTACCTTAGTGAATAACTCCTACTATCTGACTATAGTTCTGTTTTTATAATCAATTTTTTAAAAATGTCACACGGGCTGCAAATGAAAACTGAATGGCTGATCCTCATACATTTTGATTGTGTGGCAAAAATGCAAGTGTTCAGATTACTGGGGCAAAATACTGAATTCACCATCTCTATTTCTGCAGTCAGCTATAGTGGCTACAGTTCCTGGTCAACTATAGAGTTTAGTTCTGGGTCATCAGTTTATCTGCCGTCCTCTCACTACGACATTTGATGTCTCTTCCATAGATAGTATATGAACTGCAGCCTTCTGCTCTTTAAGCCTACCCAAACTGCAAACTGAAGCAAGTGCAATGACTGTTACAGAAAACCCCACTTTGCCTGCTACCTATACTGTTTTTGAAGCCCCTTTCCCATCTATGACTATGAAGGTCTACCTCATTTTCTGCTAGCAACATTGTTTCTTTTAGGACAGGGGTCGGCAAAGTTGTTTGAGGAGGGAGCCATTTCACTCCCTCCTCCAGTGGCAACAACTGTCTTGTGAGCCACTGGAGGAGGGAGGTGTGCTCTCTCCCGACCACATGACCACCGATGGCCAATCAGAAGAGCTGTCATCAGTCATGGGCCGGGCTTCAGCAGTGCGCTCTGAGCCACAACAAGGCGGCTAAAGAGCCGTAAGTGGCTCGCGAGCCGCACTTTCTGACCACTGTTTTAGGACATGTGAATCCATCTTCAGCAGTAACAAAAAAAAAATCTTCCCCATAAAAGGACATAATGCACATGAGAATAAAAATAATTCCGTTTACTTCATTTCCAGTGCAATATTTGCCCATTATTATTGGGAACTTGCAATAAAACAATCTACATTTGATTACCTCTGACTAAAATGGAGATGGAACGTAGAAACAAGTGGAGAAAAGTTAAGCACACTGCAACTCCATAAGGCACCTGCAAATGATGTGCACAATGGAAAAGTGATTGTGGTTGGAAACAACAGTATGTGTTTGATTTAAATAATTTAGACCCACTGAGGGGGTAATTCAGGAAAGATCGAAGTTATATTGCGAAGCTTCTCTTCACTTCGCTGAGACATGTACACGCTCACTGGTCTCCCGCACTCGGAGATCAGCAAACGCTTTAAAGGTGCTTCGGCGAGGCGACTTGAGTGGTCGCGAGGTGAGCTGAAGTACCTTTAAAGCGTTTGCTGATGTCCGAGTGCAGGAGATCAGGGAGCGCGTACCCGTCTCGGCAAAGTGAAAAGAAGCTTCGCAAGGTAACTTTGATCTTTCCTGAATTACCCCCTGAGTTGGAAGGTGTGACTTGCATATAAATTGCAACTTTGATTGCGCCTTTGTAAAAATAGCTACTCAAAAAGTATCATTAAAGTGTTTTTAAAATGTATGAGTTCTCTTATATTGATTGGCATTTTTAGAATATTTCTGTCTATAAATGGTTTATGTTAGAAGTACTTAAGACAGTACAGTTAACAATAATGTATAACTGCCATATTGTAAAACAGATGGGCATTTAGAACTTTAAGTGGGATTTTGCTTTTTGAAGAGATTACTTTTTTAATCTACCTTGCTGACCATAACATATCTCATTGACATTATCAGAAAACAAGCTCTTAAGTAGGTTACTGACCATACTAATTATAAATTAAGATATTCTGCATGACATCTTTATAAATATACTTTAAAGTTAAAGCTGTGATTTATAATTTCTTAATGGGGCCATTTATGAAAGGGAAAGGGAGGAGGTATGCTTACCCTCTCTAAAGCTGTGTATTAGTTACTTGGTTTTGAAGCATTTTATGTTAATTGTATGAGGTAGTTTCCCATCACCTGTTAATCAATATAAGTGTAAGGAACATGACAGCTGTCTTATACAAGGCAGAGCTTAACAGATATTTAACATCCATATTACATCTTGGTGGGTATTAGTATATTCAGACAGATGGAATTTAACCAAACAATGTCTATTTGGCTTGGCTACATTAGCAGCAGGACAGCTTTTAAGCTGATCATTGTATGATTGCTCTAAATTTAAAACGTAGTGGTACGCTACCCTGTTTTCCCCAAGTACTTATATGGCAATGTCAATATTAACTTTGTTGCTTCTCCAACCTTATGTTTTAGAACAGAGGTCCCCAAACTTTTTACACAGGGGGCCAGTTCACTGTCCTTCAGACTGACAGAGGGCTGGACTTTAAAAAACCTATGAAAATCCCTATGCACACTGCACATATCTTACTTTAAAGGAGACCTAAAGTAAAAAAAATAAAAAACAAGTGTTAAAATACTTGCCTTATACTGAGCCGATTGATTACAGTCAAAGCATGAGCTGTGCTGTAATTAGCCAACTCCCGAAGCTTACCCCGACGCCTCCTGCACAGCGTGCTGGCTGACACAGAAGCCAACGCGCAGCTCCTTCTCCTTCCCCAGCATCAAACATCATCACGATAATTGTGGGGAGCGTTCTCATTGGCCCCCGCAATGAACGTTATGATGTTTAAGCCCTGAAACACCCAAGGTGCAACAGGGTGGGAGGAGCTGCGGCGCTGGCTGCCAGACAGCCAGCGATGTGAAGAAGTGTGAGGGGAAGCATCGGGAGCTGGCTAATTACAGCACAGCTCATGCTGTGACTGTAATTATTCAGCTCTGCATAAGGTAAGTATTTTAACAGTTATTTTTTATTTTTTGACTTTAGTTATCCTTTAAAGTAAAAACAAAAAACGGGAACAAATACAATATTTAAAATACACTTTGCTGCCTGCCCCACAACCCCCCTCCCACACTGTGCTGCTTGCCCCCCTGTTGGTTGTGGGTAAGATCTGTTTGCCCCCCCCCCCTTCAGAGGACATGGAGTAGGGAGGGGGTTAAACAGCTCTTACCCACAATCGTATTTTCACTCCCTCCCTGCTCCATGTCCTCTGAGTGGGGGGGAGCGCTATCCCCGGGTGTTTCAGGGCGTAAACATCATAACGTTCATTGCGGGGGTTAATGAGAACGCTAAACCATCCCCATCTACTCCTAGTCCCGGCCTTGGCGATGGGGGCCAAGTAAAAGGCCTCAGGGGGCCGGATGCAGCCCGAGGGCCGTAGTTTGGGGACCCCTGTTGTTGAGTATCGAATTGAAGGAGCCTCAGTGACAATTTCAAGCTTAGAGAGCTTCAATTTGGCAGGAATCACTTTATAGTTTTTATCTATAAGCATCCTTTCCCCAGGGGCAGGGTTGTGGAGTTGGTAAGCCAAAGCCCCGACTCCTCAATTTCCCCTTAACTCCGGCTCCGACTTCCGACTCCCTCATACATGCCGCATGTTTAAGAGATAATTTAATTTAAGCTTTTTATCATCCTTATGATGCAATAATCAAGCTATTTTGGTAGAACATAAAATATATTTATTGTATACAAATTTGCAATTTATTAAAGGTTTTGTGTTCTAAATTAGTGTGCGCTGATTTGTACACGTCAGACTATGAAGTGAGAGGATATTTTTACTTCCTGAGAAATGTGTATATATAATATAACTTTCTATTAAGATTGACTAACTACCACTAAACTATTTTGTTTGCCCATGTTCTTTTTCTGTGTTTTTTATATTACTAACTTTGCTTTTAAGCTTGCAGAATAAACATATAATCGGAGCACATTTGCAAATTTTGCAACATTTTGAGATTTTAATTGGTAGGTTAGATTTACGTTCTCTTGAACTGAAAATGCATGTCTTTTAAAGAAAAGGGCTGTAGTCTCACTTCCATGCAACATTTCTGTGACTCTTGGTGACAAATAGGGATGCAATTGTTTAATTGGTCAGGTTGCACAGCATACAGGAAACTGGAGTTTCATCCAACTGTTGCAGTAGCTAGTACAGAAAAAAACAGTGTACAGACTGGGAGGGTCAGACCTGGACCAGTACAGTAAGTAGATATATTGTGGACGATAAAGGGAGTGAAATATATACTAGCATTTCATAAAGATGATTAATGCTGCTTTATATTATCCTGTCCAGGATAAGCAACAGCAGAAAAATGTGAAGAAAATCAGATATGGATTGATTAGATAGATTTGTACTGTCACTGGACAGTACATAACATACATATCAGTGAAAATGCAGTTGCGTCAATAGAAGAAGATAATATCAATAAGATCAATAAATAGCAGTTACAGATTCCCAACAGTAATAAATAAATAACATATAAAGCATATATACATAATTTGTAATTACATTCAATCGAACAGTAAGGTTCTTAAATATTACATAGTGCAAAAGGGGAATTAGTGCCAGTAAGTAAGTAAGTAAGTGGTGATGAAGTGGTGGTATTGGCGGTGGGGGGAGAGAGGTAGGAGAAAGGAACAGGGTGGCTGATGTTAAGGAGAACAGTGGTTAAGTCTGAATATGGAGTCTGGAAAGAAACTCTTACTTAGTCTACTAGTCCTAGATTTCAGACTTCTGTACCTTCTCCCAGAAGGTAGTAGGGAGTACAGTCCATGGTTTGGGTGGGATGGGTCAGCAATGATATTGTGTGCTTGACAGGCAGCAGCTGTGGTGAATGTCCTCGATGGAGGTTAATTGGACACCGATGGTTTTTCCGTCATTTTAACCACTCTTTGAAATACTTTCCTATCGGAGGCACTGCAGTTGCCATATGAGGCAGTGATGCAGTAAGTTAATATGCTCTCAATTAAGTATCTGTAAAAGTGTACTAGGATTTGTGTACAGACATGCTGTTTTCTGAGACACCTGAGGACATAGAGCCTTTGGTGTGCTTTTTTTATGGACTTCGAGGAGTGCAGAAATTTAAAACTGTTTACCCTTTCCACTTCAACATTGTTGATTAGGATTGGAGGATGTTTTATATCATGGTTTCCTCTTCTGAAGTCGATCAGCAACTCCTTTGTCTTATTGGTGTTCAGTGAGAGCATGTTACTGTTGCACCAGGTCACAAGGTTGTGTACCTCATCTATGTATCATTTGTCATTTATAAACTTCTCTGTATTTTGCCATGGTATCTAATGCTTATCCAGGATTTTCGATATAATTATATTTACCTTTGTTTAACTTTTATCTTTAGTTTATATACTTTTTTCACTTTTGAATTTCCAAAAGTCCATATTCTTACTATATCCTTACCATAACATCGGTGTTCGGTTTTTACTTAAACAGTGCTGGCCCCTTTTTTTGTATATAGTTGCAGTTTAGCCGCAGGGCTCAACTGCCTTTGAGTTCTTTAATGGATTACACATATTTGTATTCCGGTTAAATAGATTGAACTACTGTTGGCCATGACCAATAGGTGTCAGCGATTTCTACACTGATCTGCATAATGCTTATGATTGGCCGACCTATTGTCAATCATTTTGATTTACAGAGCCCGGTCTATTTACCTTAGTGTGCCCTTCCTATTGGTTGTTACCATTGTCAGTCTACAATAGATTTCCGGGTCATGGGAACACCAGCTTTATGCATAACATTCCATCAACAAGTAACTACAAACTTATGGCCATGCATTCTACTTTAGCGTTTATGATCAGATTTCGAACACCTGTGTTTGGTAAGTTCTTTTTCTTTATATATCTGTGATTTTACTAACACCTCATCTATGATTACTCTGTTAGGGCAGAGTGTAGGTAACTGGCTATGGCGCCCTCTGTGGATCTGTTCTTCTTGTATGCGAACTGAAAAGGATCTGTGGAGGCTGGAAATATTGATTTCAGATGATGTAGCACCAATCTTTCTATTCACTTGGCAATTAAGGAGGTTAGTGCAATAGGTCTAAAATCATTGGATTCACGGGCAGAGTGGGATTTAGGGACTTGGATAATTAAGGCAGACTTGAAGATGGTGGGTACAGAGCATTGGTTTAAGGACAGATTAAAAATGTCGTTAAGGACATCTGCTAGTTGCACAGCGCATTCTTTGAGTACTCTTCCAGGTACACCATCCAGACCAGCTGCTTTCTTGGCATCTACCTTGTTGAGGCAGTCGAACACCTCAGTGCTAGATAGTACAAGAGGCAGTTCGTTTAACAGGGGGCTGCTTTTGAGGGGTGATCAGTTATTTAGCCGATCGAAGCAGGTGTAGAAGAGGTTTATCTCGTCAACGTTGATGTGAGTGGAGGGGGATAAGGTTGGTGAGTTGTAGTTTGTAATATCCCGGATGCCTTGCCACATGCGTCTGGGGTCAGCCTCACTGAAGTATTCCTCCATTTTTGTTTTGTATTGGTGTTTTGCTTCAGCTATGCCTTTCCTGAGGGAGTTTTTTTGCTGCCCAATATGCTATTCTGTCACCCGATCTGAAAACTCTATCTCTTTCCTTGAATAAGAGCCTGACATGTTTATTCATCCATGGTTTTTGGTTTGCAAATACGCGGATGGACTTTTGAGTGTTAACTTCCTTGATACTCTCAGTGATATGATTAAGGACCGAGTTTGTGTATTTGTCAATGAGTTTATCAATAGTGGCTGAGGAAGCAAAAGCCTTCCAGTCGGTTCGTTGGAACTTCTGCTGTAAAGTAGTGTCAGCGTCTTTGCTCCAAATTTTCACAAGTTTGGATGAAGGTTTTAACACTTTTTATGATCGGGGTATATTTTGGGAGAAGGAATAGGGAAAGGTGATCAGACTGGCTCAGATGGGACATGGGGTGGCCTTGTAGGTGTCAGTGATGTTAGTGTAGACTAGATTGAGAATCTTCTCCCCTCTAGTAAGACATGCGACGTTCTGATGCATCTTTGGCAGAACTGTTTTCAGGTTGGCTTTGTTGAAGTCACCTCCAATGATGAAAACTCCATCGGGATACATAATTTGAGCTGAGTTGATGGTGGTTTGTAATTTCCTCATAGCAGAGCATGTGTTAGCATTGGGGGGGATGTAGACCACACAGGCGACTACACATGAGAATTCTCAAGGGAGGTAAAACGGTCTGCACTTGATGGTGATAAGCTCTAGGTCAATTGAACAGTAGGTCTTTAAAACAGTTGTGTCATTACACCAGTTCTTGTTGATGTAGGAGCAGACGCCGCCTCCTCGTTTTTGGCCTGTGCTTACTGATGCTCTGTCCACTCTTAGAAGGATGTAGCCTTCTAGTTCAACAACACAGTCAGGAGTGGAATCACACAGATTCACAGGTTTCAGTGAAAAGGATGAGGTTGCAGTCTCCCCTCTTTTTCTGGGCAGTTAACCAAATTCTTAGTTCGTCCATTTTATTTGGGAGGGATCGCACATAACTAAGAATACTGGGGAGTGCAGGCCTGAAGGGGTTAAGTCATAATTTAGCTTTCAGACCATCTCTCTTTTGTTTGTTTTTTTGTGTTGCAGTTTGCAACATAACCACCAGCTGTCACTGTGGTTGTTCATAGTGCTTATGTTCTTAGTGCTATTTACCCAGATATTATAGAGCCCTCTGGGAAGATTATCCACAAGTACATGGGTGGAGGACAAAGGCTGCGTAAGGCGACCAGGTGAGACTGGCAGGGTTAGTAGGGACAGCATTTCTAAAGATTGCCAGCAGAGTGTGGCAGTTATATCTGATGGTTTCTCTTACCATTGTGGAGGGACTGTTCAGTAGGTGTTCAGGTAACTGCGACTCTTATTTTCACAGTTCAGGCAGGTTTAGAGCATATTCCTGATGTATGGGTTATTATAATGCCAATAGTGACCATGCTAGGTGCTTTATGCAGAGAGAGTAGAAGCCTAAGGCCGCGGCCGACTCTGTAGCCTATGACGTGGCCACACCTCCTCCCTTTCCTCCTCTGGTAGTGGCCTACACTGGTGTTCTGGATGCGACTTCCCTGATCCATCATATGTGCTGTCGATCAGCTCCTGCATGCCGGGTCGCGATTGAGACTGCAACCTGGTAATATCGACTTTTGAAAGGTACTTTTGGGGACGCTGGGCTGTGCAATGCGAATGCGCCACCATCTTGGATTGGCGTTATTCCTTACATATTACTGCCAGAATGATCTCTTTGGGTTCCCAATTTTTATTATTTTAAGTTTGTTTTTCTTCCTTGTGGTTGCAGCAGTCTTTTATCTGTTAAGTAAGAAAACCGTCTAGTCATATTTTTTTAGTGGAATATTAGATAATATATATCAATGAAGTCCCCAGAAAGCTCAGTTTGGCTGCACCCAACAGAAATACAACACAAACCAATAAAAACCAGAATTACAACTTTGAAGATGTCATTTTTGCAAATATGGCATAGAAATAACTTCCATGCCAATCCAAACAGAAGTTTTAATTTTTGCTAGTTTTACTTGTTCTTTAAAGAAGTAAAGATGTTATCTCCCATGTATTGTATTATTTGAGGCTGCCATTTGATTATTTCAAAGTTTAATTTCACATTTACATTATGTAGAAGTTCCTGTTGAGTTCATTTTTAACTCTGTTTTATTCCATTTGTAAGTTAACTGTGGTTAACATTCTTAAAATCAGAATGGAAGAATCAGAAATTGTTCTGAAACTTCGGCGTCGGCTAAAAGAGGCCGAGGAGGAGCGTATAAAGGCTGCACAATATGGACTGGAACTCTTAGAAAGCCAAAGTGATCTCCAGAATCAGCTGGAGGAGCAACGCAATGAAATGACTGGCACCATAGAGGTAAATGCAGCTTAAATTCTTTAAACATAGTGCAGCAGACCTTCACAGGAAAAAAAAAACAATTAAAAAATAGTAACCAAATTCTAGTGGTCGTTCATTTTACATTAAATTATGTTGATCAAATTGTCTTGCTTTTTATTTATTTATTTTTTTATTTAGTATGCACACTTCACAAGCACATGTAGACCTGCAGGATAATATTCATACATGGCTGAACCAGAGGATAGTGTGGTTAATGAATATAAACCCACTTTTAGTTTTAGTTAACTTCCTTCTATTTGCAGCCCTTTGATTTTTTATTTCTTTATTTTTATTTTTTAGATTAACTATTTCAAATTGTTTAGGGATCACTATGTGCTTTAAAATAAACTCAGTGTTGCACCATGATGGTTTATAGTGGAGATATGATTTGCAGGCTGCCTGTCCATTCTTGTAACCAAGATCTTTTGTAACTGTTATACTCTCAGCATATTGAGAGTCATGTTGTCTGGCTGTTTGAGGACAGCAGAATACATGATGATCACTGAGTCTACCAAAAATTAATAAAAAGTAAATGAATGACAACTGTACATTTTTTGATTTCCATCTATTTTAAATTGCTTTGAAATAAAATGAAAATAAAAGTTGCATTTTCAAAGTGTAAAATACACATTCTAGATTATGTTGCTTATGTTGAGCTTATTTTATTATTTTGAGTAGGTTTTGTGTATTGTATGTTCAGTGAGACTACAATAATATATGCTGTATAGCTCTAGCAAGGATTTCAATCTGTGTAGTTTATATTATATGGAAATATGTAACACTGCTTAATAATTTGTATAGATAAAAATTAAAAGAAAAAAACAAACTGCTTTAGAAATTTCTGAAAGGATTGTGCCATATGCCTACAAAATAAAAATAACTTTTTTTTTCTTTTTCTTTTACTCTGTTGGTATTCTGGGCAAAGAAACCCTTGTATATTTTTACAGGCTTATATTTGCTCAAAGACTGAACCTTTAGCTTTTCTTCCACAGTGCAGGTTGTAAGAATGTAACAGTCTTGAAAGTTTATAAAAACTGTGCTCTGATGTGAAGAATTCAGGGCAAGGGAAAAGTAGTTTCTAGCAAGAAATTTAAAATAACAAAACTAATTGCAATTTGCAAGAAAAATGTTTGTTTTAGGATAAATTGCCTACAATTATCCAATGTTGTTTTTTTTAATTAGGGCATTAGTTGGCAGCAACCATATCCAATAATCATATTTTAGTACAGAAAAATATATTAATTTGCTGAACTTCAGTATCTGCTTTATTTATTTATTTTAGCTTAGCCAGTTGTACAATCCTTTATGCCAACCAAATGAAGCAGAGAATATAACTATTGTAATGATCCTTACCAGGGAAACAGTTTTGCTTTGTTCCAACAAAACCTCTATTCTGGTTGTAGCAGAACATTGTGTATGTAATCAGTTCTGTGAGAAAATCACAGTGTGTATAGAAGTTTCATTACAATTTCAAGAGTGGATAAATAAAATACATCTGTATCTTTCAATGTTCAATATAAGGACTATACATGGTATCTTTTCTTAAACGTATTTATTTTGCAGAACCTTGAACAAGAAAAATACTCCCTTCAACGAGAGGTTGAACTTAAAATTCGCATGCTAGAAAGTTTGAGTTCAGAATGCGACAACATAAAACAGCAACAGAAACTTTGCCTTGAGCAACTCCAGGAACAGTTTGAGAGGAACCATCATCGTGAACTTAGTGAACTTAAAGATAAGGTCTGTGTAACACAGCCTTTTTTTATTTTATTTTTTTTAAAGTGCATTCGTCCCCTGGATTATTACAGTTTTATAAAGTATGTGACTTTATAATGTAAATCAAGTAATTAGGAACAAAAAAAAGTTTGCATATTGAAAATACACTTACTTGAATCTTGTCACAATATGGAAGCTGACATTTTCTGCCTGACCTGTCACTCAAACACTGCAGGAACGCCCTCTAACAAGCAGGCTCTCCTCTCCTATCTCCAAATTTCACGTACACGTGCACTAGCATTATCAGGTTACACAGCATCATCTACTAGACTGTGCACCATCCCCCACTTTGCACCTCCCCCCCCCACTCTGTGCATCCCCCCCACTTTTTTTGACTTGACAGGCTCAAAGCATATGTGCTTTGAGTCTCCCCAGCCAGTAACACTGACAGCTTCCCCTGTAACTGACTGGGGAAGCTGAAAAATATGAGCAGCACTTGCCTGCATCAGATGTCCACCGCTTCAATCTCCTGTTTGTGGTAAGAAATCCGGGTGCTCGGTAAAAATAGGACATCAGCAGCCAAAGAGAAAGTTGAACCAGCATATCCGTGAATGTAAAAAGTTAAATTTTATTCCACCACTTGGGTATTAAAAAATTAAAAACAACACACAATGCCATTGTGCATTGTGTGTTGTTTTTAACTTTTTAATACCCAAGTGGTGGAATAAAATTTAACTTTTTACATTCACGGATGTGCTGGTTCAACTTTCTCTTTGACTGGGGAAGCTGTCAGCGTTACTTGCTGGGGAGACTCAAAGTGCATATGCTTTGAGCCTGCCCAGCCTAGAGGAGCGCCCACATGATCGCGTCATGAAGCAGGCTTACTTGTCAATCAAGGGATCACGTGACCGCGATCGTTCACTAGGGAACTCAAATCATATGCGCTTTGAGTTTCCCCAGCCAGTAACGCTGACAGCTTCCCCAGTCAGTTACAGGGGAAGCTGTCAGTGTTACTGGCTGGAGAGACTCAAAGCACATATGCTTTGAGCCTGCCCAGCCTAGAGGCGCGCCCACATGATCGCGTCATGAAGCAGGCTTACTTGTCAATCAAGTAAGCAGGCTTACTTGTCAATCAAGTAACCCGACTTCATAGTACAGGCTCGCAGCCCAACTCAAGTCGGGCTGAGAGGCAGATTCACAATGGGATTACTTTTTTAAAAGGTAAGTATTTTTTTATATATTTAAATGACAAAGTTGTTTAGTCTAGCATGCTATGCTAGACTAAACAAAGTCATTTTATGTTGACGGGTGCACTTTAAATACAAACCGGATTCCAAAAAAGTTGGGACACTAAACAAATTGTAAAAACTGGATGCAATGATGTGGAGATACCAACATCTAATATTTTATTCAGAATAGAACACAAATCACAGATCAAAAGTTTAAACTGAGAGAATGTATCATTTTAGGGGAAAAATATGTTGTTTCAAAATTTCATGGCGTTAACAAATCCCAAAAAAGTTGGGACAAGGCCATTTTTTACCCCCTTCTTCTTACAACACTCAACAGAGGTCTGGGGACAGAGGAGACCAGTTTTGCAAGTTTAGAAATAGGAATGCTCGCCCATTCATGTCTAATACAAGCCTCTAACTGTTCAATCGTCTTGGACCTTCTTTGTCGCACCTTCCTCTTTATGATGCACCAAAAGTTCTCTATAGGTGAAAGATCTGGACTGCAAGCTGGCCATTTCAGTACCCGGATCCTTCTCCTACGTAACCATGATGTTGTGATTGCTGCAGAATGTGGTCTGGCATTATCTTGTTGAAAAATGCAGGGTCTTCCCTGAAAGAGATAATGTCTAGATGGGAGCATATGTTGTTCTAGAACCTGAACATAGTTCTCTGCATTAATGGTGCCTTTCCAGACATGCAAGCTACCCATGCCTCAAGCAATCATGCAACCCCATACCATCAGTGATGCAGGTTTCTGAATGGAGCGTTGATAACAACTTGGGTTATCCTTGTCCTCTCTAGTCCGGATGACATGGCATTCCAGTGTTCCATAAAGAACTTCAAATCGTGACTCATCTGACCATAGAACAGTCTTCCATTTTGCCACACTCCATTTTAAAAGATCCCTGGCCCAGTGCAAATGTCTGAGCTTGTGGAGCTTGCTTAGAAATCTCTTCCTCTTTGCACTGTAGAATTTCAGCTGGCAACGGGGGATGGCACCGTGGATTGTGTTCACTGACAATGCTTTCTGGAAGTATTCCTGGACCCATTCTTTTATTTCCTTGACAGTGGCATTCCTGTTTGAGGTGCAGTGACGTTTAAGGTCCCGGAAAACACAAGCATCCAGTAGAGTTTTATGGCATTGACCCTTACGCACCCTTACAGCAATTGTTCCAGATTCTCTGAATCTTATGATTATGTTATGCATGGTTGATGATGATAACTTAAAAGTCTTTGCTATTTTATGCTGGGTAACACCATTCTGGTATTGCTGCACTATCTTTTTGCACAACAATGGTGGAATTGGTGATCCTCTTACCATCTTGGCTTCAGAGAGACACTGACACTCTTGAGAAGCTCTTTTTATACCCAAGCATGTTGTCAATTGATCTAATTAGTGTTAATTGGTCTTCCAGCTGTTCGTTATATGCTCAATTTCCTTTTTCCAGGCACTTATTGCTACTTGTCCCAACATTTTGGGGATTTGTTGACACTGAAATTTTGAATCAACATATTGTTCCTTTAAAATGTTACATTTACTCAGATTAAATTTTTGATCTGTCAACTATGTTCTATTACGAATAAAATATTGACATTTGCCATCTCCACATCATTGCATTCAGTTTTTAATCACAATTTGTTTAGTGTCCCAACTTTTTTGGAATCCGGTTTGTAGTTTTAGCTGAAGTCCAAAAATGTGACTCTATCAAAAAAATGATATTCAGATTTTTCATAGTTGTTAGTTTAATATGAATTACCAATTTAATTTAAGAGGTTGTTTCTTTGTAAAATCCATATGTAGTCAGTCACCAGCTGCCCCAGTTATAACTTATTCTTTCCTTCCATATCCTTAATCTGTAGTTAGAGAAGCTGAAAGCAGAACTTGATGAGGCAAGACTAAATGAAAAACAACTGAAGCACAAATTAGACTACCAGAGTGAGGTATTGGCAAATAAATCTGAGGAACTGCGCATGATGTCAGAGCGCGTTCATGAGACCATGTCTTCTGAAATGTTGACCCTTCAGCTGGAAAAAACAGAACTTGAAAATGCAAAGGTGAGTTTATTATGTTTTATATGGGCCATCTACCTAGCTATTACTTAACACCCATGATGCTGTTATATGTTCCAATTTTAGTAATACATTTGGAAATGTGTTAAATCACAATTTAAAAAGAAATGAAATGTCCAATGGCATTTGGATTGTATATTTTCTCCATTAGTGTTGGAATTCTTACAAAAATGTGTGGTGCACTCAAACATTAATTTTTGTTGTAAACATAGTTTATCATATGCCAGCTTTATAATTTATTATGTTCCACCTCTTGTTGACAGGCCATATTAGAACAAGAGATGAATGAATTACAGTATCGAGAGCAACAGCTTGTGCTAGCAAATGGCAACCAGAGCCGACAACTGGATCGCCTTCAGGTCGAAAAGGAAGAGCGAGAAAAGGAAGCTGTTGCGTATTTTAGTGCCTTAGAGGTAATTCCCTTTAAAAAAAAAAATCACTGAAAATGCACCTGTCACCTCAAAACTCGATTACTGAATTAAGTTCTACTAATGAAATAAATTTTTTTTTGTCTGTTTTCCTGTCAGCCTGACTTTTCTTTCTCAAGTCAGGTTGAGAGTAGTTGAGAGGAAGTGTCATATATAAAATTGACAAGTTGCTTCCTTCCACGATATTCTTAAGCATGTTCATGTTAATCCCAGGTATCAGGGGTCCATGAGACACCTAAGCATCCCCCCCTCAGCATCAGCCCCCATCCAGTGCTATTAATCTTTAACCGGCAAGTAAGCAGTTATTATTTATATCCCTGGGAGCCGCTTCCCTCCCCCCTGCCCTTCTGTGTCCCTTTGGGGTAGGGGGGGCGTATATACTGTATATAAAAAGAAGGGGTAGGGGGCATCAACATTAACTAATGGGAACCGGACTGACCCCCACCCCCTTTAGCCAAGGGGGGCAGTGGGTTCCACACCTGGAAGGGATCAATCTGACCTCCTCCCATTGCTGATGGGGTTGGGGGACCTCCCTCACCCCCTACCTAATCATGGAGTGTGGGGACTGAGGTGGATCCGCACCCAATAACTAGTGGTGTGCCAGTCCTTTACACTACCTGTATTTAAAAAAAAAAAAAACACACAAAATACCAAACAAATATTCTAACACTAACAATCTAAACAAAAAATAACAATCTACACAAAAAAAAATCTAAAAATAACACATCACCAAAAATAAAAACAGTTACAAAAAACAGCAAACATTAAAAAAAATTAAATTAACTTAATAAATACATTATCATTAAAAGAGCTAAGTAATCAAAAATCTACTCACTGCTCCCTCTTCTGGCCCATGAAGTTGTCCTCGATGGGCCAAAGTTGTCTTCAACACCCTTGCTCCTCATCTTGATCCGCAGTCTTGGTCCAGCATAATCCAAGTGAGTCGTCTTTTCTTGATCTGCCGCCGGTGCCTGCCATCTACTGCCGCTGAAAATAATAAAACACCACAGGTCTGTCTTCTTTCTTCTCCACACTGGCACTGAGGTTCTTCCCACGCTTCTCAGCTATTTATAGGGTTCCCAGGGACCCTATTTATAGCCAAGGGCCGGACTTGTGAAGGAATTGCAGGAATGGTCTCTTAATGTGATGAAACAAAATCCGGCACTCCCAATTAAAAACGAAAAGTTTATTCAGTTAAGTTAAAAAATGCAATCCATTCCTGGTATGTAATAAAAACAACGGCGGTCGGTAGCACCTCCTGACGCGTTTCGCATTTTTTTTGCATTAATCCTATGGTCTCTTAATGTACCCTATTCCTGTTGCTAATTGGTTAATTGCATCTCTGCAATTAAGCAATCAGGAGGAGGCTTGGGGTATAAAAGGTTCCCCTGAGGCTGAGCTTTTATACCCCAAACCTCTTCCTGATTGTTTATATCACTTCATTCCATTTCATGAAATAGCATTGCCAAGTGCTGAAATCAGCATATCTATTTAGAGAAGATAATTGAGAGGTGGGAAAGAGGAGTGGGAGCTTTGAGTGCCTAAAAATATATTTTTGCATTTATTCCTTGCTGTATATAGAAAGTCCGGGAAGCTAATCAAGATCTGCAAGTCCAGCTTGACCAGGCTTTGCAGCAGGCTCAAGACCCCAACAGTAAAGGGAACTCATTGTTTGCAGAGGTACAGTAAATTAAGATACAGTGGTTATTTTAATAAACATTACAATTTGAGGTACCAGAATAAAGATGTTGGACTGTTTATAAAACCAGCTTGACAATTTACTGTATGCTGTTACCAGCATTATGAAAGAAAGATCTAACGGTACAAACAAATGTTTTTAGTTCTGTGTAGTATAAACCATGAATCTAACTTTAGGTCAGACCATTTTAAAAGAAAAAATGTAGTTCTTTTCTTGGCTCAGCTTACTTTGTCCAAATTGCTTTGTATAATTTGTTAAAAAGAAAATCATAAATAGGCTGTCCAATATGAGCAAATTTTATTATAACTTATATTCTATTACACTTCTAGAAAATTTTATTTATGATATCATTTACCTCATATGGCTCTTCTTCCGTTAAATTACTCTATAAATTACATCACCTGCATAGGGGTTTTGGCATTGATAGTGAGGGAACCAGACTACCATTTAAAAAAAAATTTTTTTCATGTTGCTGATAATCCCAGGACATAAGTTATGGATGGATGTAAAAAATAAAAATATGTTTATACTTTAGGTTGTGCATTTTCTTATCCAGAGTTACTCTGTAGAAGTTGACAAACTGTAAAGCAATATACTGTTTAAGAAAAAAAAAAAGCGCACTAAAAGGGCAACAATAGTGCCTTATCAGTATTTCAAAGGTAAGAAAGTCAGATCCACCAGATTTTCTGGTCTATCTTACCTTTGGAATATTGATAAGGCACTATTGTTGCCCTTTTTGTGCATTTTTTTTTTTTATACAGTATTTTGTTACCATCTTGTGGGCGTTGGAGGTACACATTTCATTAAAGAGCATCACTACTTTATTGTATTGTATTGATTCTCCATATACTTTTACTAGTGGATGTTTTGTTAGCGCTTCTTCATTCTCATAACCTATTTGCAATAGGGTTTGTTTGTTTGCTTTGTAAAGAAGCAATATCTGCCCTCTGACTTTATACATTTTTTAAAATTTCCCCTTAAACATACCGTCACCTGAAGACTTCTGCATTGTGTGTACTCGCAGCACAGTCTAAACATGTTTGTTCAACCTTCTTTATAAATCAAACTGAAAACATGTTAGGAGCCAGATATTTTTAGTGTCAAGAGCCTCTGTTTAAAGGAATATAAAGAAACTTCCTTCAACCATAACTAAATCAGTATCTGATTCCCAAAACAGAACTGGTGCTTTTATTTCTCGGATACATTTTTTGTTTAAAAAGGACCTTTGTTACTATTACACAGAAATCTGTATTTTACCTATTTTTTAATAATTCTGTTAAACCCAATTGAAAAATGTAATCCGTGTAATGTGTTTTAGGTTGAAGATCGTAGGGCTGAAATGGAGCGTAAGCTAATTAGTATGAAAGTTCAGTACCAGTCGCTTCAAAAACAACATGCATTCTCTAGACAGCAGATGCACAGAATGAAGGTAAGACTTAAAATATGCCTGCTGAAATATTTTTGGGGTTAAGTATAAGTTTACATTATATTTGTATAGATCTCATGTTCCCACAGTCTTGTGTAGAGTTGTAGTATAGAAGAGTTTACCTTTTTATGGTGATTTAAACTTCCATGTGGTAGCAGAACCCACAGCTTACACAGTAGTGTTCCAGCCTTAGAAAAATGACAAGGCACAATACTTCGCACCAGCCATATATGGGGCTCTTGGCACTGGAAAGTGGGATTTGCATTTTTATGTAATAAATATGTAACTAAAACCACTGTGTTTAAAGGAAATCTATGGTGTCAATTCATACTTGCCTGATTGATAAGTATGAATCACATAGACCCGCCGCCTCCTGAGTTTAGCTGAAATCAATTGACTGCACAGATAGGAAAAATTTGATCTGCGCATGCACAGTTGGTTAACTTTGGCAAAACTTGGCAGAGGGAAGGGTCTATGTGAGGGTCAGACGTGGCTCACATAACGCAGAAGCAAGGAGGAGTGGCGATGTATTCATTGGACGATCCTGGGCTGTGGATCATCAGATGAATACTGATCTAGCAGCAGTATACTTAGGGGATTATTGACTAAAGTGAGAAATCGACTGTCAAAGTGAATTCTCATCACTTCAGGTGACTACAGTCATGGCCAAAAGTTTGGAGAATGACACAAATGTTAATTTTTACAAAGTCTA
>WMED01001915.1:5915-25726 GCA_019650415.1 Pipa parva
GGGTTGCCTAGGGCGCAGATAGGGCCAGAGCCGTCTCTGTATACATGCATTTCCAACATTTCCATTTTTTAGAGTTACTATCCATTTAAACTTGAAGCTGTATCATTCTATATTAGTTCTGTAACACAACTGTGATTCTCACACTCAGTAATCCATGTTCACACACATTTTCCCAGTGCACCAATTAATGGATCCAGATTCAGTCATACAGGACCAGTAACACCAAACCAATCAACATTCCCTTTTGGATTGACATGGCAGTTATTTAAATACAACACTTGTGTAAATGTTTTCTTTGAAGTTAAATTTATGAATTTTATTACTCTCTGAGTGTTTTTATTTTTAGTACAGTAAAATAAAATCACCAAACAACATTGGTGGGAAGTGTGAACACTTTGCTAATAAACTTATTAATTATTTTAATATAATAATAGATTTTTATACAGTTGTGTAATTTCCTAAAGCTTGATACTTTTTGGATTGTACAATTGTAAGGGAAATCTGCTCGCGAGACTGGAATCCCTTTAAAGCGTTCGTTGATGTCCGCATGCAGGACATCAGCGAGAGCATAACAGTCTGTGCAAGCAGAGGCGAAGCATCGCAAGGTGAGTTCGCACCTTGCTGAATTACCCCCTAAATGAAGCTGCCTACAGCAGAAATATTAACTAGTAATCCAAATTATCTCCAGTTTCACAACATATCTGGGCTCCAGAAGAAACTGATCTGGAATCAAGTGAAAGTAACAAACCAGAACCTACCTAAACTTTTAATTGACTTCTAACAAAGCTTCTTTTCACCTTGATTTTAATGCATTTACTGTATTTAGATACAGCTTTAACATCTTCTACCCTAACAGCCAATTACTCTCAGTTTTATCAAATTGTACCACAATCTATTTTACATGACCAATCTGCAAGCATAAAAAAGCTAATAAAAACACTGTATACTCCAAGTTGTATGCTGTGACACACATTAGGGGATCCTGTCATAAAAATCAACAATTAACAAGAAATATATATAGCCATGAATTAGTGATAGCACACAACTACCCAATCATGTCTACTACCTCACATCACTTTCACCCTGGAAGTATTTGAGTGTGATGGCCTGCCATATATGTGAGGAATAGTCTACACACACGATGAACTAATAAACACAATTGATTTTTTATGGTCTTGATCACCAACCCTTTTTTTCTTAATAAAGGCATTGAGGGGGTTATTCACTAAAGTCCGAATTGTTGCATATAGGAGCGAATTCGCCACATAAAGACAGTCGCGGTCGTGTCTTTACAATGAAAGTACTGTCGCAGTCGTGACTTTATTATGGGAAAATTGTCGCAATCTTAACATAAAAAAAAATTGTCGCAACTTTATGATGGGGAGATTGTCGCAGATTTGTTGTGGTAATCCGCTGTTTGCGAATTAAAAAGTCAAATTCACACCTTAGTGAATAACCCCCTTGAATCAGCAGAATTCTTCCAATATCATGAAAAATATTAATGTCAGTGATGTTTAAACAAACATCAAAACATCGCTCACTGCAATTCTCATTCCAGTATGCATACCTTACGGAAAGTAAGTAACAAGTATTTCTCATAGCAGTTAAATGGAGATATCTAATCTATATTATACACACCACTGCTCCAGTGCATAAGCTGCTAACACCTCATGCGTGCCCTTGTCCTATCCCGCTTGGACTATTGCAATGCCCTTTTAACTGGCCTTTTGGTTTCCCATCTTTCCTTGTGGCACTTTATAAATAAAACTATACACACATATACAAGTTTGGAATAAGATGTAAAATTCTTTAAAAGGGATAACCAACCTCAGACTGGCATTGCTTAAATTGCTTTAAAGTGTTTTTACAGTACATTTCAAATAAAAAAACAAGTACTTCTGTTTTTCAATAAAAACATAGAGTATAATACCTGTTTCCCTTTTCTGATTGTTCCCTCCCACTTTGTTTAGCAGCCATCTGTTATAATGATATAGTCACTAGTTATACAGCACCTACTGGGGAGGATCAGGCCAGCAACTGGGTGTTGCATTCTGTTATTTTTTTGTATTTTTCCAATGAAAAACTGAAGCCCTTGCGATGTTCTAATTGCATCAGAAGAACCTTTTTTTAAGCAAGAACTGTTATTGCAAGCAATGTCAATCCTAGGCTGAAGCTCCCCTTTAAATAAAAATCACAAAGTGTTCTTGCTTATTGCTGGGGGTCACACAGGAGTCCAGCATATCTCTAGTCAACATTGCACGCGGTCATTGAGGGGATTGCTATTTAAAAATAAATTGTAGGATGTATGTCAGTTAGCAGAGCGGTTGCCAGAAAAACAGCAGCATCTGAGATATTTATCTAGATCTCTAAATTAAAGACCTAGAATGTCTCCTTGCAGTTGGTCCTTTCAGAAGCACAGCAACAGCATTGTACTCATGTTGATCTCATTTATTCTAACAGTGTGCCTTTACAAAACGGTTTGCTTCTGTGTAAAGATGTATTGCTGGAATAAATAAGATCACTTTAACGGCAGTAAACGTCTGCTGTTTACTTGTATAATATTACTGTGTTTCTTCTTATGCTTTTTATTTCCACTGAGACCATTCCCTTGATGTTTAAATGCTATGCCCTTATTTCGAACTGGTTTGATTTAGGGTTACAATTTAAACCTAATTTTATCATAAGATATCCATTTATGTTTGTCACTTCTGCTCCCCTACCAATTAAAAAATAAAAAACTTTAGATGAGTTAACTTGAAATTGTCTCTTAAGATGTTAAGAGGATCTTATAAAGTGTAAATAATTGCTGGTGCTGAACAGATATATTTTTATTGCTGGAGACCTCATTCTATAGGAGTCTCAATTATTATTAAGAAAAGTATCTTATTCTACCTGTGTTCACTAATTACTGACCAAAATGGATGATATGTAATCTTTCATGTTTTTTTTGGGAAAGACCTTTAACATTGTTTATCTCATATATACTCCATCCTTTAATCATGCTGTGACCCAATTGGATACAATTCTACCCTTCCTTTTGCTCCATTATTTTGGTAAGGAAATTTCAATACACTTTTTTCCTCCCCTGGACAAAATCTCTCCCCTTCTCCTCCAACTGCTCACTGACCAACTGGGTAAATGCTCTCTTTAAAAATAGAAACACCCTAATGTACATGCCTACTCATATCACTCTACCATTTACAGTTCTATGCCTAGACTCACGTCCTGAAATCCATAAGGGAGGCCTTCTTTTTGCCCAGAGTCATTTAAGACCATTCTCCCTTATAACCTCTCCCCTTCATTCTACGGTACAACCCCTGACTGTGCACGTGTAAACTGCTCTCAGCACAGCTTATTCATCAATGCTGAGTCAGATGACTGAGGGAGTTGTTCTAAGCCCCCTGCTCTCTGTACAGCCAGAGTTCTCCATTTTAGTTTGAAGTGGAGGACTTTAGCAGCCTTAAATCAAGCTTGTTAGCTTACCTAAGGGGGCTGTTTAGCAAGTCACAGGCTGGCTGGCATTTAGTATAATGGCTGCCTGTGACTTTAGCTCAACTTTCAGATAATTCTAGCTTAAAATTTTTCCCTAAATATTCTCTGTGATGTGATGGAAGCCATCCCTAACTGCATCCTTCTATGTCTTGTTTATTTGAGCACATCATCTCAACAAAAACCATGGAAACCAAATAACACAATCAATCCATCCATCCAGTAAGTCATTTAAAACTGTTATTCATTATTTCAGTCAGATATACCTGATATTTAATACATGAGCAGAAATCTGTTTCATGACTGAGCCAATGGCAGGATGTGAGGAGACCCCTGGCAGTAAGATCAATACTGCATGCAGTAAGAAATGCAATTAGAAATCCAGTGGCTCTTGCATGCACACTCATCAATCTAAGTTGGACACTGAGCATATGTTGTTGGGGATATCTGATTGCTTTGCTGGCCTGTCATGATGCAGTGGCTGCCAGCCACACCATACTCCCAGTTTCACAGGGTACGCAGTTGAACATTTTTGGTTTGTCTCTATTAGCCTCAATTTCTTTTTCTGAGTGACTGAAAAAGCAGATAATATATGTGTCTGAAAAAAAGTGAGTAAACACAACAGTATTAATAGTAACACTGTCCATCTTTTTATATGTTATTATATGTTATTATACATATTTATTATATGTTTTTATATACAAAAAATTTTTTAGGTTTGTTTTTATTATTATAATAATATTTTTTTTTTGGGGGGGTATTACATCCTGGTAACAACAGTCCAGTTTAAATCTAACACATTTATTTATTTACACATGTCTCTTTAAATGTTAACATCATATGTTTTGTTCCATTGCTGGACTCGATAGACCACCTATTTGTCTAGGTATTATCCTATTGACATCATACAAATTGCCAGTTTTGAACCCTCATTTATGGTCTGGATCGCATTTTTATGTTTTACTTGTGTAGAAGCAATGCTTTGTATTTTATGATCTGAATCAATCTATATTTAACACGCCATTACCATCATTTGAGGCTTGGAACGCATAATGCGTTCCATTTGTAAGGAAGTACCGGCATCACTGAGTCAGGCAGTTGGAATGCATATCCGCGTTCCTTCCATGCGGAAGTGATGAATTTTGACGTCACTTCCGGTCCACGTAGCAGGATTTCGGCGTTTAAAAGCCGGCCGCTTTCTTAATATGTTTACACATTATTTACAACTCTCCTGAAGAAGCTAATGGTGCAAAACGCGTTGAGAGGAATAGAGTAGCCACTTTGGCATTTTTCATCCTTGCTGTGTTTCATTTTTCTGGACTGCAGTTTACTGGATGTATACAATTTTTTGTGAATGATGATTTTATCTTCAAGTCACCCCAGACATTCCTTTTTGAGCTGATCTCTCCAAAGTCTGTTTGTGAGTATACATGCATTCTTTCACAATTTTTGTTCTCTCAATAAATATGGATTCACACTATGGAAGTATCTCTCATTTGTTCCATGACCTTTGATGTGTGAAAAGTTATCGTCTGTCGTATTGTGGATGAGACCTTTAAAAGAGTGAGATGCCATCTGTATATTGAATTTTGTTGATCTGTTTTACACGACTTTGAAGATTATCTGTTTTACTCTTTGTAAAGTTCCAGTGTATTCATTAAAGCTTGAAATATAGCTTTATCTGGTGAGCAGATCATTGAATCTCACGTCTGGTTTTGTTTACATAAAAACCCACACCTCACTTCCCTTCCATCACAATTAGTTGGCATATTTGAGATTTTGTGCACATTTATGATCGATTATTTATGATAAGGTACTTAGTGCCGGTTGTTTTTTGCACTTTCTTTCCAGTTTTTCATTTGTTTTCCATTTAAGAAGTTTTGTTGAAGCACACTTCATCGTTTGGGAAAGTTGCAATCAAAAATGGACTTTTTGTTTGGACTTTTTTTGTTGTTGAACTTTTTCACTTTTTTATTCACTTCATTTTATATTTGTTATTGCGCCACCTAGCTTGTGTCCATTACTGTCCATCTTTACTAACGAGGTGAAACTTTGTTTCTAGTTAGTTCTTGGCATTTAAAAACTTTCCAGTAATCATTTAACAAATGTAAATATATTATATCACACATAAATAAACTTTCATTTTGGTTTGAACCATATGTATTTTTAATTCTCTGGCTACTTTGCTTAGTGTCAGTTCCTTTAAAATGCACTTGACTGAATATCATTTGCACTGGCAAAGTAGTTTTACTGCCTAATAAACACAGTCAAATATAAGCAATGCAGACAAGCAGAAATGTCAGGAGAAAAATTAGCATATTACTTCCTAGCCTCATTATACTCGCATGCAAACCACCAAACAGCTCACTTAATCTCCCCTATTGGGGATTAACATCAAGAAATTTAAGGCACAGTGAAATATCTCTTGATAAAGAAAAAGATAATTGCCTATTGGGTAGTTTTGTTTTGATGAAACATTTTCTAATCAAGTTTGACCCAGTTTGCTGGTAAACCAATGGTAATACCCCAAACAACTACAAACTCCCCAACACATAAAGGGGAACTGGGTTGTTGTTAAATAAATATGACTTTCAATCACTGTCAAGAAATGATACACTTATATTTTAGTTTTAATGATGGACACAATACAGTCTACTGAGAGATAGAAGTACTCGTCCCTAATATTTATTTATTTATGTATATTCAGTAAAGTGTAGGGTCAGACTGCTTATTTATTAGCTAAATATCAGGCAAGCAGTGTGCAGACCGGAGACTTGCCCTGAAGCTGACTGAGCTCTTCATTTCAACACACCCTCCCTGCTTTTTGGGCAGTGTCCACCACACAGACCCATTCTGAACATGTAAGCCACACTGAGCCAGTGTCGGGTCAAGATGCAGAGGGGTCTGTCCTAACCCACCTATTCTCTGAGGTGCAGGAGTTTTCCACTCCAGCCAACCTATAACTTTAGTTTCCCTTTAGAAAAATACTTAACACTTCTGATCTTGTGTTAACTGTTATTATCTAATTGCATATTGTGCAGTAAAAACCATAACACTGCATTGAAAATACATATTTTTAAACTTTTTTCCTAATTCAAATGTTCACTGCTCAATTCCCCTTCCTTGGGTACAAGGGAATGCTTGGCCACAGTTAGAAAAAGTAGTGTTATTCATCAGCCTCTAAGCAGCTGGACTAAAAACAAAAGGAAAATAAAACCCATAAGAAGCAATTTATTACCTCCTATTTTAAACTATTATATTGAAACAATTGCAGCTTAGTAGTAAAATTATGCACTGCTCTAATATGTAAAATATATTTTCTCATGAAGAAAATGGCAGTTAACAGATCACTGGAATACTTCACATAGACGCAATAATACTAGGCACTTGCTCAGCAGAGGGATTTGAACAGAGCAAATCTATACATTAAGGCTAGGTTCACACTAGTATATTGTGCGCAGCGTATATAAAAAAATTTCTCCTGTGAAGAAATGTGTTCACACTAGCATATCATGCGCAACGTATTACGCTAGAACGCTACCTGCTCTATTTCTTTGGATGCACGGAACGCAGCGTATTTTATGTGACTACATTAGTTTCAATAGGAATTTAATAATTGCAATCACACACAGCTACTTTCACTTGGATTCAGTTGAATCCATTCCTGATTTGAAAAGGATTTTCTTTATAGGTGACTTTTTCTGCCTTTTTTACTATTAGGAAATGTCCCATGTTTGAAAACGTAGCGCATTTTTACGCTGTGTGTGATTGCAATTGTTACATTTCTATTGAAACTAATGTAGTCACAAAAAATATGCTGCGTTCCGTGCACCCAAAGAAATAAAGCAGGTAGCATTTGAGCGTAATACGTTGCGCATGATACCCTAGTGTGAACACTTTTATTCCATTAGCATTGTTCTCTATGCATTTTCTCTGGCGTTTTTCTCAGCGTATTTTCACCTGAGAATTTATTTTTAAATACTCTGCGCACAATATGCTAGTGTGAACCTAGCCGTATATGGGACGGCCAGTGTAGATATTCTTTGGATAGACTAAAACACCCCACATACAATTTCTATAAACTAAAAGGGGTGCATTTTTAATCACACTGATTGACAGCTCATCTTGTGTTTGTATTTATAAGTGTTCTGTTTTGATTGTAACCAGAACATGAATAACTCATCTGCATTCCTCTAGATCAGCGGTTCTCAACCTGTGGGTCGCAACCCCGGCGGGGGTCGCAAGACAGACCCACGGGGGTTGAGAACCGCTTCGGCACCCGGAAGCGGCCGCAGGACCCTCCTTATAAGGGTTCCTGCGGTGTGACGTCGGCCGAAAACGTCACCACGTGATGCGCGTACGTGATGACGTTCGGCCGAAACGTCATCATGCGGAGCGCGGTGACGTTAGCGCCGGGGGGTCGCGGCCAGATAAACCATTGACAACTGTTGCTCTAGATTAATTTAACTTCTCTATACTCAAACAGGCATAAGCAAAATGAACAGTCCTCCCACAATTATAGCAATTACATACAAAGTACTATGCTAAATGTATATATACCAGGATGAATAAAGGTTTAAATTAATATCAATAAATTTTAAAGTAAGTCTTTAAAAAATGAGACCATCTGTGATCAAGCAAAATTGTGTTTATTCTGGCAAGTGGATTATGGATTACAAATGTGACAAACTACAGAAAGTCTATAATCCACTCTATGGTCATGGTTAATTCAAGTACAGATTTTTTTTCCCAGCTGCAAATCTGCCTTATAGATGGAAACAGAAAGCTTGCTCAGTATGGATAATAATAAGAGTCTACACCCTTCTAAATAAAAGGACATTATATGCTACATTTATTTGCTTAAACAAACACATTTAGCAAAAGGATCTACATGACTGACATGTGAAATAAGAGCTGTCACATTTATAAAAATCATACAAATTCTATGCATTATAAATGTAATTTTACAACCAATATTTCTCCTTATTTCAATGTTGCAGTCTACTCTCCCTGACAGAAAAAGGAGTCACTGATTGGAATGCATCTAAACACCCTAATCGATGATCACATTTTCATTTACACTGACACCATGTTTGGTTTGGTTCCATGAGGGTTTACAATGTTCTGTCCACTGCAAACCTCATCCCAGTCAGTGCACTGCAAGGTAATTATGGCATATAAAATATAGATAGTTTGGAATGAGGTATGGTGGCTTATGGAAATCTTAAAAACTGGTTCTCAAGTGCTATAGGCAGTGCAGTGGGTCACTGATTATCACTGCTGCCTTGCAGCGCTGGGATCTGGGTTCAATTACACCCTGGACTTCATCTGCTTGGAATCTGTTTGTTCTCCCCGCACCTGTGTGGGTTTCCTCCGGGCACTCCGGTTTCCTCCCACAATTCAAAAACATACATCTGTGTGTGATTGAATAGAGAAATTAGATTGTAAGCTCCTCGGGGCAGGGACAGAAGTGAATGATGAATCTCTGTAAAGCGCTGTGTAATATATCAGCGCTATATAAAAAAAATGAATAAATACAAAAAAATAAACTTCCAAACCTGTTCTCAGGCCTCACCAATAGTGCATGTTTTTGGATATCCTCCTTCCCATACAGCAGCAGAGGTCAATCTTTCATAATGTCCTATTACTTTACTGACCCATCTGTCCTTCTATGGATATCCACTATATGTGCACTGTTAGTGAGGCCTAAGGAGAGTTTTGAGAACTGTTCCTCTACAGTATGATAATCTGCAGCTTAATAAGGCAAGTCATACACACAAACTGTCATATATATATATATATATATATTTATAAGTATAGTATATGTACAAATACAGGCTTCCTGAATACACACTTTAGTTTTTATTTCAGTCTCTTTATTTTCCTCCTCTAAATGATGGCAAATATTTAAATGTGTTGAATCTCTTAAATTACCTCATTACTAGTTCCATTCTTTATGTGTACTACATCCAATATTTTGTAGTCAATTTTGTGTGTGTATTTTCACATGCCCAATAAACTTGCATGCACACATACCCACTAATAACCGTGGGTTATCTACTGTGACTCCTTGTGTTGTATTTAGATAGGAAGCTATTCAGTTATACTGCATTAAGTCTAATTAAATTAAAGACAGACAAAATCAATGATCTCCTCAATATGTGCTGAACATCTACATTTAAGATGATTACTTCTCTCTCACGAAAAACTTTTCCTAAAACGCAAATGGAAAGAACAACATAGAAGAACAATCAAGCAGAAATTGTAGTCATGCATCTTAAAGTAAACATAATCCATTAACAGCTCTTCTGGCTTCTTTAAATTAATTTTCCAAAACTAGTAAACTATTATCACCTACATTTTAATGTGCAGAAAACTTAAGTAGCTGTTAACAAATGAAAGTCTGTGTCTGATGAGAATATGTTTTGTCATTTGTCAAATATGCTTATTTGTAACCTAATGTACAAAAAGCTCTCTCTGCTCCCATTTAATAGTTCCTGGCAACGCATACCTGCTTACAATATAAGTACATGTTGGGCAAAGTGTTATGTCCTGGTGTAAATCCTTGGAGCAGAAGACAGTGGTTATAGAAGGGGACATCTTTAAATAGATCAAGATGAAAATCTATAAAGTGATCTTTCAAATATGTTTACTTGTAACCTAATGTACAATAAGCTGTCTCTGCTCCCATTCAATAGTTCTTGGCAATGCATATCTGCTTAAAATATAAATATATATTTTGCAAAGTGCTATGTCCTGTTGTAAATCCTTGGCGCAAGTCACAGTTGTTATAGAAAGGAACATCTCTAAAAAGATCAAGATCAAAATCTATGATCTGATCATCTCTTTCCAGAATTTGAAAATTGAACATGTCTGTCATTTTGATTTGCAAACTGGCTAATAAATGAAATACTGTGATTAAAGCAGAAAGAGATTATGCTAGCAGTATGTAGATGACACTTTTTAATGCTTATGGCAATGGATATGTTATTTAGAGAACAGCTTTATTATTTATATTAGTGATGTATTCATAACATTAGATGTTCTATTGGACAAGAACTTTCATGGTTAACCCACATGTTTGCCTAGTTATGTGTTTCAATGATGGGCATATGTGTGATGAAAATGTGTAGGTATAAAGAAATATTATCAGGCAAAAGTAGCTCTTGCTACCTAGAGAGAAGCGCAAGAGGGTAGAAAAAAGCACTAAATAGTGTATTTAACGTATCAAAATATGGAAGGATAGAGAAGGACCAAACAACCTTCAAATAATAAGTAAGTATCTTATACACACATAAAAGTGCTCAGTGTTAACAATAAACTGGAATCTGGAGACACCTTGGGTGCACACAGTGTGAATCCTACAGCATGCAAATGTATGCGCTTACCAGAGAATCAAAAAACAAACGCTTTGTATGTCAACCAATACTGCGATCCATGTCAACCACAATAATACTTGTATGCGCTTGCTGACAACCAGGCAACCAAAGGGTGTTTGTATTCAGATAAACTCCAAATAGTTTTCCTCCAACGGATACACATCGATTAAATGAGAAGGAAAACACTCATAGTGTAAAATTGTGTATAATCCGGAGTTTATTACAAATGAAAATATACTCACAAAATTCTCTTTAAGTAAAAAAGTATAGCATCAGATGGCGATTTCCTACGTGTTTCGCTGTTTAAAAGTGTTTCAGCTTCATCAGGGAACCATCAATGCGGGTATTGTAATAGTACTAACATGTGCATCTTATATTCTCCATAGCGGCTGTGAGCCTCACTTTCAAACCAGATATGGCGTCACTCATCTTACAACCAACGGAGCCATCAATATGTTAATTATGCAGATTTGGGGTTTAGAAGGCATTGGAACGCATAGCGTGTCACTTCAACACTTCCTATTATTCAAATGGAACTTAGGGAGTGTAGCTACGTTTTCCCTTATTTTAAAAGTAAGTGACTTCCTGCCGGTCTTGTTAATCATGACTACAATATATAACCAGGCGATTTTATATTCACATCCAGTTGATCGCTACTCTATAAATTGGCGATTTCAGTATAAAGGACAAGTCAGCTAACATAATAACAGTTATTATGGTTAATGTAGGATGAGCATGCCACTTTGTTCCAGCGAAACGCGTAGGAAATCGCCATCTGATGCTATACTTTTTTATGCTATGTTACAAGAGAGAATTTTGTGAGTATATTTTCATTTGTAATAAACTCTGGATTATACACAGTTTTACACTATGAGTGTTTTCCTTCTCATTTAATCGATGTGTATCCGTTGGAGGAAAACTATTTGGAGATTATCTGAATGCAAACACCCTTCGGTTGCCTGGTTGTCAGCAAGCGCATACAAGTATTATGGTGGTTGACATGGATATGGATCACAGTATTGATTGACATACAAAGCATTTGTTTTTTGATTCTCTGGTAAGCGGCATACATTTGCATGCTGTAGGATTCACACTGTGTGCACCCAAGGTGTCTCCGGATTCCAGTTTATTGTTAACACTGAGCACTTTTCTGTGTGTATAAGATACTTACTTATTATTTGAAGGTTGTTTGGTCCTTCTCTATCCTTCCATATTTTGATACGTTTAATGCACTATATAGTGCTTTTTTCTACCCTCTTGCGCTTCTCTCTAGGTAGCAAGAGCTACTTTTGCCTGATATAATTTCATTTGAACACATTTTTGGAGAAGCTTGGCAAGAGGAACAGAGCAAATACAGATTGGATTTTTTTGTCTTTTTTTGGACTTCATATTCAAAAAAAATTTTCTGGACTTAGTATTAATCACACATTGTTTTCTTTTCATTTGTTTTTACACTTTGTTGCGCTGTTTTATTTATTTGTTTTATAAGGAAGTATTAAACAAATATATTGTAAACAAGCTAATAATAACTTACCTAGAAAACTTGCTCTAAAATAAAGCACAGGGACCTGGTAACTGATAGAGTATAAGACATGGTACTCATAATGAATCACCTCAGAATCTTGAGCAATTTGGAGTGTGAGTGAATCATCCACTTCTTCATTATCAAGATCCTGCAGAGGGACAAATACCAACCAATGAAAATCATACAACTGCCATTACCTTTTCTGTGAGAGTTAATGTATTTCATTCAGCAATATAATTATTCGAAAAACAAGAGGACTAACTTAATCTAGCAGGCAGATTGCCATGTCAACAACAAATAACAGTTTTTATTATACTTGGGCTGGAATCTGTTATTTAGTAATCTTACAGAAATAAAGTGTTTGTAACAACCAGTTTCTTCAAAAAAGAGATGTTCTATGGCTTTTTTTCTGCTAATAAAAATCTGCCATTTCTGGAAGATGTTTAATTCAAAAGTTATTTAAATCCAATCCGATGTCTGGAGACAATATAATATAATATAATATAATATAATATAATATAATATAATATAATATAATATAATATAATATAATATAATATAATCTGATAAGTGGCAGAGAAATTTTGGATGTGCACCTCTGTCTTTCTACCCAAACACCATTACCACTAATTATCATTATTTTATTGACCTTTATCTGTACAAATACTGCTATCCTGTATGTGGCATTCTACCCTGGCTAAATAATAGTGCTTTTTCTGTTTACCATCTCTTACAAAATCTAATACTGACCACTGGGGCTCTCAAGACCTTGGGCTCTGGTGGTCCGCTGTTTTGCATGGTAAAGATGTCCACTGAAGAATTAGTCATGACTGAAGTGAAAAAGTATTACCTCATGTCAGAAAATGTTCAAATCCATCCTGAGATGCAATGACTTTTATTGTAACTTCTACAAAAGCTGGAATAACCTGCATTTTATTCTGCAGTTCTAAAACCCTGTATACAGCAAATCCAAATGTACACATGTTCCAAGGAAAGTGATAACAACACTGACAGCTGAACTGAAGGTTAAAGTCTAGAAACACTATTTTAGCTATACTTGTACATCATGGAACAGAAAAACCCCTTCGAGAACTCATTAAATGTGTTCTGACACTAGCCGTCTATTTAAATGAGAGCTAGTAAAATAGCCTGATATAGAGAAAAAGTCAGAAGCAGATTTTACTTAAGCATATAGCACACACAGACATGCCCATTATTCCACTGAAATGCACGATGTGCAATGAACAACATCCACACCTCCACCCAAAATAAAAAATAAATATACAGGCAGAGACTTCTCTGGCACCCAGAAAGATAGATATGATAAGGTAAATTACAGAGATAGACAGACAGACATATATACTGTATGTATACACAGTTTATGTATATAGATGGAGAGAATGATATAGAAATACAGATATTAACAGACATAGATAGAAAATTGAAATGATTAAACGTTAACAAGGTTTTACTGAGAGAGTAAAATAAAAATATGGAAGACCCTTAAAGTGTGAAATGTATTAAAATCGTAAATTGCGATATCGAATGATATCATGATATCGCAAGTTTATCGATGTTGCGATATCGAAATTCAAACAAAATGTTTAAACCATTAATTTCAATGGCAAAGATCCATGATATCGCTGGAAAATTCAATGTTGCGATATTGATATTTGGTAATATTTACGATTTTAAAAAATTTTGCACTTAGAGTAGAGGTGGTAGGGACAGTTAGCAAATTTAAACATGCAGAGATAGGAGGAAAGTTAAAAACAAGATAGATAGATACAGATAGATAGATAGATAGATAGATAGATAGATAGATAGATAGATAGATAGATAGATAGATAGATAGATAGATACAGAAACACAGATAGGGACAGTCAACCAAATAAATAGAGACAGATAGACAAACAGAGCAAGCAAGAATAAGCAGTTTAAATATTCAGACTTGTTTCATTCGTATGAAATGCTTCAGTTGCTGCTCAGTTGCTGAGACAGTATTTAAATATTAGAACTGCTCAGAGAAGTAAATGGATACAAACCCTAGCTTCTGGTTCTTGTAAGACATTTTAAGAGTCAACGATGATCATTTAATCTCTCAGTCACCTACTGCATACTCAAAATTCCAGTTTTATTTTCAACAAATCAAGGGCTGTGTTAAAAGCACTTCCTCTATAAACAAAGCTAAGAGTTCAATGTTTTGCTCATTGTGTTGAAAGAAAACACATTTTAAACTGAAAGCAGTCAAGAGCTGCAAATGCACTGTAAGGTTAAGAAAATGAAAAAGTGTTTCAGCAGCAACAAAGTCTAGCATCACTCTAGGAATATATGTATATATGTGTGTATGGGGCACAATCTGCAACCAAAAGACAGTTTATTCATTTATTAAAACTGAATTAAATACAATTATACACAATTCAGGACTGCAATTAGCAGAGCCGGCTCTGGCCCTATAGGCGCCCCCCTCCCCCCTAAGTCCCCTGGTGCCCCCCACCTCCCGAGCCTCCCCCGACGCCGCTCTCCGCGACACAAACCTCACAACCACACAGTGTCGGCTCTGCCATTAGGCAGAGTCGGCACTGGCAATTAGAACACACATTTAGAATAGCAATCAGTTTCCACCAGGGAGATGCTATTGGTTTACAACAAATACAGTAAATTTATAGTAACCTCAAGTGATTTTTTTTTCAAGCAACTGGTAAGTTTCCAACATGAGTAGATACGTTATTGATAAATAAGATAAATAATGCTTAGAGCTCAAATGACAAAGGTTTTAACAAGGATTTAATTTCATGTTTAGCACTGTATGATTTAGTAACATCATACAAAAAGGGGTTAAAATCACAGCTAGGGGAAATTGTGAATCGATAATAATAGATAATGCTGATACAAGGGTACAAGGAAATAAAATCCTTAAAGACAGTAAGCATGGCTTCAGTAAAGATACATAATGTCAAGGAACTGTAATATATTTGCCATGGAAAACAACAATACAATTGGATTAAAGTCTCGGCCAAATGAAAAGAAATGACCAAAGGTACTGCTACCATTAATGGCTTCCTGCTATATAATTTTTTCCATGGTAGATAACCAAGAACAACTCCCCATTTACGTACATTCTAACCGTGAGCTGACTGCTTGTAGTTACGCTCAAAATAAATGGGGATATGTTCAAGGTGCTCTGCCATGTCTATAATGAGAAAAGAACACAGAGAATTATATAGCAATGGTTATATAGCAAATGGTTCTTGTAAATTCATCTTCTTGTACTTAACATATAAAACTTCTGTAAATGGTTTAGGCCCACTCATTCTTCTTTTCCCTTTAACCCAAAACTTGAGCCACTATGATACACAGAGGACAGCTTTCCACTATTACATAGCGCACAGATATATTCATGGGCTCAATATCCTCAGGTTCAATACTTTGACTCCATTTTTCAAAAACAGTAGCAGTAAATCCATCATCTATAAATTGGATGGCTTCTTTATGGAACACTAAACATCTGCCTTCAAAATACATATACTGTACAGATACTGTATATAAACCCTGACATTAAAGGTCTAGTAACATCAAAAATATTAAAATGCCAATTTGGATTGTCATTTCAGTTATTCAAATACAATCCTTGTAAAAATGTTATCTGTGAAGTTAAATTCATACATTTTATTGCTTTCTGTCTGTTTTTAAATTTACTGGTAGCAGCTGTGTTGCTAAACAAACAACACCCAGTCACATTGGTTTCTATGGCGCTTCACATAAACCATATACAGGAAGTGCATCCTTTAGCTATTTTAAAGCTAAATAGCTAAGATCTTACTTCCTTTGCACAATTTAGAACTTGGAAGCACAGATTGAATATATAATAACTATAAAAGAATTTGAGGCATTTTCAATTTTTGGTGTTACTGTTCTTTAAAGGCAAAGTGTGCTGACTGGGGCTAAAATTCTGTCCTATGTTGCCCCTTGTGGATTTCTCTTATATGTCTCACTTAGGAGCACTTACTGTGACATTTGCAGTTTGGGATTTTCCTATTAGTCGTGTGGCCATAGTTCAATATTAATAATAATTATGTAACTGTTCTTTTCTAAAGTTTGACACTGACCTGTGACCTGCATGCACCACTCATAGTGCTGCTAGTGCTTCCAAGTAAACTGAACATAACAATGCAAAATTAAAGAGAGTAGAATTATTTCTTTTAAAGGATCCCTTTTTTCTCCATATGCATTAGTTTAAATGCAGTGCATCTAAAGTATTTATTAACAAGTCCAAAAGCACAGGGGTATTTTAGAAATTTGGTTTTAAAAGGACAGATTCTGGGACCGTGTATAGATACCTAAATGCTCCACAGCACTAAATAAGAAGTCACTTCTTCTGCGAAGATATACAAACATGGAATAAAACACAAATATAACTTGGCAGAGGCTCTTCCCGTGTTACATTTATTTTCATTCATTAGTCTGATTCCTGTGTTGCCAAAAGTGTTACTCATGTAATTGTATTGGTCCTTTCTAAAACAATTATCTCCCTACTAACTCACAATCCTGTCCTGCACGTGAGTATATTCTTTTAGAAATACATAAGCTGTAACTGAATTGTGTGCATTTCTATTTAATAAAGACTTCTGTTATATTTAAGAAGCCATGTCACCCCATATTTTGGGGCACTGGTAAATATTCACCTCTTTACCCTAGACCAGTGGTCAGTAAAGCACGACTCGCAAGCCACATGCGGCTCTTTAGCCACCTTGTTGTGGCTTGGAGCGCACCTCTGAAGCCCCGCCCATGACCTCCAATGCCTCTTCTGATTGGCCGTCGACAGGTCATGTGGTCAGGAGAGTGCGCTCCTCTCCCTTTGCAGCTCACAAAAAAAATTGTTGCTGCTGGATCAGGGTGCGAAATGGCTCCCTCCTCATCTAAGTTTGCAGACCCCTGCCCTAGACTGTACCAGCCATTGCGAAATTCATGAATGTGTGCTGCCTCTTTAAAAGCATCTTACTGAGAAATCAATAATACCTGTAAGAACAGGACCTTGAAGAGGAATTCAATGAACAAGCAGGTCATAAGTAACAATTTAAGAGACACAATAATTAATTGTGCCAGTGTGAATCAAGTACTGACTCTAAATACGCTGCTACCCACAATGCTGAATGTTCTCCAGTAGAAAAAACACATGTTCAGTAAGTTCCATGATATCATTTAAAAAGAGGGTCATGGATTTTCTTCAGTATGCTATTGACAGTAACTTCATTTACTGTAGTATAGGATAGCATACAGTAGTATACACATGCAGAAGATGTGTTTAATCATTAAAGGCTTTATGAGGACTCAGCTTCAGCATATGATCATTCATTCACAAAGAAAGCCTTTTTTTACTGCTAAAACACAATATATTCTTACTGGAATAGATTTCCAGAAGAAAGGAAACTAACACTGGTCATTTGGACACCTTCCAAGACCATTGATCTAGGAAAGAAGCAAAATAACACCAGAATGGAGAGCAGGACAGTTAAGGCTGGAGTAAATAAAATCAAAATTAGAATAACAGGCTAAGAGATAGGAAAAATAAAGATATGGGCCTTATTGACTAAAAACCGAATAGTCACATATAGCTCTGAATCTGCATTTGATCGCCCCCTCCCCATGTTCGCTTATTCAGGAAACTCTGCGATGTGGCAAATATGCATCTAATTCTGGCGACTATGATTAGCTGCAATCTTACAGAGCACTTTGCATGCGCATGAACAAGTGTTTTGACTATTCAAAAAGTGACGGAGTCAGTCGATGGAGCTAATTCAAGTAGGTGTGCTGCTCCGAATCCACTGAATTGACTTCACCACATCAAAGTGGAGAATTGGGGGGGGGGGATTGACAGCAGGGCTGTGGTATGATTTTAAGGCAACTATTCAGTCAAAAGTGAAAATGGCAACTACAACTAAGTGACAACATGACCTAGGGACAAGGCGATATAGAAAAAGATGTATTATTTCACTTATACACAGTTAGGGATATGGCGATGATGATATCACATCAATTGGCATGGCTTCACATCCTACTTCTATGTGACTGACTACGCCACACAATGCATATGACAGCATATTTCACTGTCCCCTTGTTTGACAAGTCTATCCGGTGCTTCATGACTAAGAAAAAGTGAATTTGTATCTATTTTGGCAATGGGACTCGAACTGTAGCAAAGTGAATTCTGACCTTTGACAATAAGTCCACATATATTTTTTAAGGCTTGGTCCTTTCTCATTAGCAATGCAGGTTATACAATAGATTCCTAAAATTAGTGCAGGGCATTAAAAGGATCTGACAAACCTGGTGGGGGGATCCTTCATCACCTGGAGGAACTGTAGTACAATGATTTACTTTCTGCTGACAGAAGTGTTTTGAATGAGAACTTAAAAGACTGAATGCTGTGTTTTGAAGAACATATCAGGTATTTTCATTATGAATACATATTGCCTGCTATTGTGTAATGAGGCTGCAGCTGTGCCAGGGGGGAGATCTGGCATCATTAAATTTGAATTTGTACCTGCATAACTCCAGGAAAAATCAATAAACAGAATATGAACTGCAAAGGAAAAAGTGACAGGTTTGGACTGGATTATGTACCTACCGGGGCACTTCCATCTTGGAATAAGTTAATATTTATTAGCAGAGCATTCAGAAAATACATGAGACTTTAAAGCAGACAATGTAACTTTAAAAAAATTTTTGAACCAATATATTTCAACCATTAGTAACCAACATCCTAAAGTATTTCAATCTCTAAAATGTAGGAAGGTGAAAATCTGTTGAAATTTACCCCCTGAGAATATGGCCAGCGGTCTTAATTAATTTTCACCCTCATTGTTTTATTTAATTGATACGGAAGTCACAGGTTTCTCCATTTAGGTAATTCCTGGCAGAACAGGGGCACAGTGGATAAGAATATTAACATGATGTGTTGGGTCCTGGATTTAATCTGAATGGAATTTGTTCTCTTCGTACTTGCGTGAGTTTCCTCTGGGCACTTCAGTTTCATCCCCACAGACCAAAGACATCCTAGTCTAATTGAAACCTGACTAATCTGGACAGGATGCTTGCTGTGTGCAGATAAGGATGCATATTATAAGGTGGTGGAAAGAAGGCTAAAAAGGAATATATCTGGAAGCAAACAAGAAAAAGATCAGGATCTGTGAATTAAGAAGAAGAGTTTTGATGGAAATCTTATGATTCCAAGAAAGCAGTTGTTAAACTGCATATATATCCTATTCTAAAGAAAACTGACTTTTTATTTAATGTCTAGTAAATGTGGCATTCCTGCATTGTTATTTCTATTCAAGTGACATTTGCGATGCTGGACCTCTTACAGTCATGGCCAAAAGTTTTGAGAATGACACAAATGTTAATTTTTACAAAGTCTA
>WMED01001916.1:4553-25723 GCA_019650415.1 Pipa parva
GGGGGGGGGGACTTATAAATTAAAAAGGGTTAAATCCGAGTACCCGTACGTGATATTTGTCGATCGTCTTTACATTAATGAGGGGTTTTGCTGGCAACCACTGAGTGAAGGAGCTCCAAAAGTAATTAGAGGCAGAGGAAAATTAGATTTGAAGAGACATGCATTGAGTAGAAAGTGTAGAGGAATGCAAAGGAGGGGAGTCATGCTTGGGATAGCATAGACTGGGGAAAGCAATGCAGGTATTCGTTCATTCAATAAGAAGCTTCCTTTCAGAACACACAAAGTCCTATTGAGCAAGAGATCTCTGTCAGCAGCTGATATTGTGAAATCATTTTAGGGTGATGAGGGACAATTGTAACCAGGAGAATCCAGACTATGTAAAGCGTCTTTTCTAAGGAACATTCCCAAAGGGGTCATTCTTGTTAAAGGCATACAAAGCAAAAAACGCGTAAGGCTTTGGACACAAAGAGGATTTATTTCCTTGAATCTGCTTTTTGTTCTAAGCTCTGCTAAGTAAAATGGCGAGCAGTTAAAAATAAATTAAAAACACCTTTTGTTTTTAAAAAAAAAAAAAAAATTGAAATCTGAGAGGGTTTTGGTATGGGGAGCTTAGCAGAATTTTAATCAGTATTCCTTTATTGGGTTTTAACTGGCTGACACAATACTAAATACACTTGCTGAAACCTTGCACTAATCCAAAATAGAATAATTATTGATCCTGGTAAAACAGTATTTTTATCTATGGTACAAAACACTGCAATCAAAACAGTATTTAAAGGGCTAGTAAAACAAAAACAAAAAAAAACAAAAATTCCAATTTGTATTAGTATGTCAGTTCTTCAAAACACAGCACTTGTAAAAATGTTATCTTTGAAGTTAAATTTGTGAATTTTATTACTTTCGGTCTGTTTTTATCTTTACTGATAGCAGCCATGTTGTTAAACAGGCCTCACCCAGTCCAATTGTTTTCTATGGTGCTTTAGATAAAGCATATACAGGAAGTGTGCTTGATGTTAGGTTCACACTGACGTTTTTATGCTTGGAGTATATACACCGTGCATAAAAACAAAAAAAAAAAGTTTGCCATGTAAACCTATGGACTTACCTTTTTCTGGCCACACTAATGATTGACGAGCATACGCTGTGTCCAGAATGCTGGCCGTTGCATTTCTGCCTGCGTATATACAGTATATGCTGCACACAAAATGCAGACAGATGGGAAGATCTGCGAATGCAGAGGAAGCGTTCACACTGGAGTCGGGTAAGTACAATAGGAAAGTGCGTCTACAATATATGCTGGCCTGAATTTGCCAGCGTATTTTCTGGAGGCACTTTCCAAAAATACGCTAGCGCAATGAATGCCAGTGTGAACCAGCCCTGAACGTTTAATTTTATAATGGTAAATGGCTAAATGTCTTATTTTATAGACAATTTAGACTTTTCAGAAACGCAGATTGAATATAAAATAGCTGTCAATTTGAGGCATTTTCATTTTTCTGTGTTACTGTTCTTCCACGAATCTTACGTGACAATGTGCTAATGCAAGTTGCCACAACATGGAATATAAGGGTTGTGAATGTTACTGGGCCCTGATACAAAAGTAACCCCCAGTGGGCTCAAAATATTACGGGTCAGACCTTTAACCCAAGAAGGAATAAACATTTGGGGAGTGAAGGGTCCAATCACAGTGCAACAGGCAACACCTAAATAAGGCATTCAAAAATACTCAGGGGGTTATTCACTAAGGTGTGAATTCGACTGTCGAATTCTCAAACAGCAGATTCCCATAGCAAACCTGCGACAATTTTCCTATTGTAAAGTTGCAACAATTTTTTAAAGTTAAGATTGCAACAATTTTCCCATAATTAAGTCACGACTGCGAGAATATTTTCATTATAAAAGACACGACTGCGACAGTAGCATTTTATTGCGACCGTCTTTACCTGGTGAATTTGCACCTATACGCAACAATTCAGACTTTAGTAAATAACCCTCACAGTATGGTTAAGTATGGGCTGCAGAGCTTTACACTGGGGGCCCACGAACCTCTGGTTACATCGCTGATTGCCTGTTTCCTGTAAAGTTATTACATTTCATTAATCTCCCATTACCTACATCCTTCAGCTAAACAAAGGCATTTTCACTAGAAAACAGCATAACAGAACGTATGTTTCAGTTACACAAGATTGGAAGAGGCGAATATCATCTACTGCCCAGGCATTTATATTTATAGTGTGCCAGTTTTTATAGATCTACTCCCAGCATCCTTTGTTGAACAGAGATTCAGTACCCCCAAACTGGCTTTCCTTAATGGAGCAGTGTTTTGTGTTGGCAACAATTATTTTCAAGTGGGTAAGTAGGTTTCAAGGTGCTTGTGCTGTTTATATGATCATGGTACTCTTTGGTGGCTGTTAAAGAACCAGTACCACACAAAAAATAAAAATTCCCAGTTGGATTGACAAGGTAGATATTCACAGCGCTGTTACACCCCCCGCCTCCCCCAATCATAGGCGCAGCACTCACTTTCCTCTGATTGGCTGAGTGATGGTTAAACCTATTCCAGAGGGGCAGCCATTAGGCACAGGTAAGGACCCACGGCATGTGGGACAGTTTGAGGTATGATTTTGTATGGTGCAATCCTTTATAGAGGAGAAGGAATTTAGCCTTTACCATAAATACAGACTTCTGCTTCATGTGTCTGAGCATGCAGACAAATTCTATACTATAGCTAGTAATGTTTCTAGAGGATTGTAGAACTGAAATTAATCTGCTGACGAGGAAGCCATTATCCCCCTCCTCTTTTAATGCAGTAGATTCCACTCTTCTTATAAAAATGCTTAATAAAAAAATAATCTGCTAATAGAAGAATAAATCGCATTCTACAGACATCTGCAAGCTTGTCAGTCCTTTATCTAATCATGAGAGCCTTTGCTTATTCGTCAGTTTTCCTTTACCTGTTCCTTTGAAGTTGAATTTTGTAAATATGTTTCCTCACCATAAAAAAGGTTTCTACCGAAAGCCACAATTATCACTGATTTGTAGAGTTCCAGGGCACTTGCCCTTCATTCCAATGTATCTGTCTCACCTACAATCACCGCTGTGTACTAAAGCAATTCCCAGAGATTAAACTGTTTGCTCTACATCTTATTTACTTTTTACAACCTGACTGTGTAGAGAAGGCTGTGGCGGGAACTACTTATCGGGTTCAGCAGATGTGGGAACAGAATCCAGTTAATGTTAAACCTGCCTGCTACCAATGGGAGTAAATTTGTTTTTTGGGAGGTGCAAAGTAACTCATAGCTCTTGTAATCACGGGTGCAGTGCTTAAGTTTTCATGGTACACAAGTGCAAATATACAGAGGTCACCAAAACATTGCTATGTATTCAGCTATATATACACATGAGGATTTACATTCACAGTGAAACAAGGTCATTTGGGAAGAAGCACAGATACACAGGCATGCTTGTACACACATGCGCATGTAGTATGCAATCTTACAACATGAATCATACACATTTATTTCATCCAATACACAGATACAGTATTACAAGAGAAATCTCAGTGACGGTGTCAGGAAAAAAACAAAAGAGAGAGCAAGTGCAAACACCCTGGAAATGGTGCTAGCAGCAGCAGGTTTAAAGGGTAACTACCATTTCACAGATTTAAAGTGATACCCATCTTACAATCATTTTAAAACTCCATAGGAAACAACAGGACTAGCCGGGGGTTTGGTTACTTGACAGAGGTTGCAGTACATACTAGCTGCTTACAGAAATGGGAGCCACCTAGTGTAGCAACTCTGAAGGGAGAAGCACAGGTAGGGAAAGCAGCGCTATTAACGTAAGAATCAGAATGATGGTGCAGTCTAAGGGCCTTATTGACTAAAGTCTGAATTCACCTGTCAAATTCACTTTGCTACAATTTGATTTGCATTATCAAAATAGTCGCAAATTCACTTCTCCTTATTGCTGAAGCTGCAGATAGATTTATCGAACAGGTGGACTGCTATGGACACAGTTGCATGTGTGGTATGGTGAAGTCAACAGAATAGAAGTAGGATGCGTGGTTATGTGGAGTGATGTGAATTTCTCCAGTGAAGGGCAGTTACGTCATTCCTCACCATATTCCAATAACTGTATATAAACGAATAATACATTTATTTCTATGCCTCCCTGTCCCTAGATCATACTCACAATGTCCTACTAACTGTATATAAGTGAATATTACATCCCTTTCTATGTCTCCCTGTCCCTAGTTCATTCTCACAATGTCCCACTAACTGTATATAAGTGAATACTACATCCCTTTCTATGTCTCCCTGTCCCTAGTTCATCCTCACAATGTCCCACTAACTCAGCGGTTCTCAACCTTTTAGAACCGCGACCCCCTCTGACGTCATCACGCCGCGCACGATGACGTTTCGGCCAAACGTCATCACATCGCGCATCACGTGGTAACGTTTATGGCCGACGTCACCCTGCAGGAACCCTTATAAGAAGGGTTCCTGCGGGTGCTTCCGGGTGTCGGCGCGGTTCTCGACCCCAGTGGGATGGCCACAGGTTGAGAACCGCTGCACTAACTGTATATAAGTGAATATTACATCCCTTTCTATGTCTCCCTGTCCCTAGTTCATCCTCACCATATCCCATTAACTATATAAGTGAATAATACATCTGTTTCTATGTCACATTGTCCCTAGTTCATGTTTAGTAGTAGACTAATTTAGCTGCAGTCGCTACTGTTACTTTGGAAGAAATAGTTGCCTTAGGCCACACTGGAGCTCTGCCATCAACCCCCGATTTCCATACTCTGATTCTGCTTGATAGGTCAATAGTAGAAGTACCTGTGCACGTGCACGCAAAGTGATGCAAAGTGCTCTGTAAGACTGTGGCTACTGTAGTCGCCCAAATTAAACATGGATTCATCACAATCTCAGAGTTTGCTCAATAAGTGAATATGGGGAAGTGGAAATCAAATGTGAATTCAGAATTCACATGTCTGTATTTTATTTGTATTACTGAACAATACAGCACTGGGTATGTTCGTGGCACTTTATAAATAAAGTATGCATAATTTTAAGTGCTAGGTTTGTGTTTGCAGACAAAAAAAAATTAGCACAGCTTTCAAAGGAAAGTCAGCAAAGAACAGCAACATTATTGCAACCAAGTTACAGCTGCAATCTGAACATTCTTCATTAACACACTAACAAATCTGCGACTACAATCTTACAGTAGCAAAGTCGCAGCAACAAATCTCCTATACAAACGGACAGCACTCAATTCTATGGATATGGAAAGCCACATCATGTAAGATCTAGTTGCAATATCACCATAAAGTTTCTACATGAAGCTAACAATAACCCACAAATCTGAGTTGCAATTAAATGAAATAAAACACTTTGTTTTGTGAGTCATCCGGCACTCCACAAATAATGGCACCCCATCCTGCCAAACAGGTCCTGTACACCAAAGGCTGGCACAGAAAGCAAGTTTAAATTACTATATGCAACATAAATGTAAACTAAAGGCAAAAATACAATGATTATTTCTTAACGTCCCTGGCTACTCTGTGCTCGATGACAGAGAAGACAAGCAAACCAAAATAATGTACTTTTTTAAAAATCTAGGAATATCTATTGAATTTATGTTTACAGTAAAGCAGGGATAATATTTGACACTTTTATGTCTAAACTCCAATACAGCAGGGATGCACAACTTTGTACCACTAGAAGTTGTCCTCTTAGAACACGGGGAGATGCAGTGGAACGCTGGGAGAGGCAATGCATTCAAACATCTAAAAAGTCATCTTATGACCAGGTTAAATGCTTTCCTACACCTCAGTTTGGATAAAGGGATGAAAACAATCCTTTGTGGCCAGCCTGATCTTTTACACAAGGGGAACAGAACACAACAGCTGGTGATCGGAATCCCCATGGAGAAGGCGTGCGCACTACTACCGGCAGGTGAAACACAAGGAGAAAGGCTTAGACACACTGCAACAAAAACGCAAAAGAGAAAACACTCCAGCACCATGACAAGTAAAGGCATGAAGCACATGAACAGATCACGTATGCAGGAAAAACATGACATAAGTGTGTGCACCATGCATAAAGGAAAGTTTGTTTCGGAAAGATAAAAGGAGGCTGAAGACATTGCCTGATGAAAGTTACCAAGGATATTATCACAATTATGGAAATGGAGAAACCATGCACAGGCAGCTGTGCTGCAACCCTTTATTGGGAGTCTCATGATAAAGGGCAGGAGGCCCGAAACATGTAGTGTTTACACCTTCACCCAATAAAGGGTTGCAGCACAGCTGACTGTGTGTGGTTTCTTCATTTCCATAACTGTGATTATATTTTTGGGAGACTGCACAGTGCTCTAACGAAGGAACCTGCGCTTTATTAATAACTACATCACCCATCTCAGACCCAGGGAGAACCTGTACAATATAGAAAGTTACAAAGGACTCTGTATGAAGGGTGGTTATATTCAGTGCGTCCCAGTACCATGAAGCATATCATCCTGGGTCCCGAGGTCAATAAAATATCTAGGAACAGAATGTAATATTGAGCAGGCCAACAGTAGATGGGTAATTTTACTGCTCAGGTTGCATACACACAAGCAAACCTAGCTGTTTGACCCAACTGCTAGACAACTGGATAAACAGCCTAGTTTCCCAGAGTTCAATGTCCAATGTTTGGGCTGAATGATTAGATGAGGGCTCCATACTTTCCAATATGTGAATGGTTATGGTATACCTGTCCATTTGATCATCAGAATGGGCTTTATGAAATGTCCCAACAAAATCCCAACAGAGATTTTGAAAGTGGCTGTTACCAGAGCAAAACACTAAGACCCACTTCACACTACTATGTTTGGTGAAAGTCAGTTAGTCCAAGTACCAACTGACTCAAACAAAAAGAGTAAATGGTTTTCTAGGGGCATGTGCACTCCTATAGTCAAACAAAATGTAAGCCGTTTGCAGGAATCAAACTATGGCATGATCTACCCCATCGGTCTAGTGTTTGTATCTCTAATGATCCCTACAGAATAACATGTGAAATCCATGGAAACTACATATACAGATCTAACTTTGAATTCCTTTTTTTAAAAAAAATAAATAATAATAAGATGGGGCTAAGATTCTCTATGACGAATCCCTTTTCTGTCCCCAGTGCCTTCCCTGTTTTACACTACCATCAGGTATATGCCAAGATGGAGAATGATGGTGAAACTCCAATGCTGGGTAAGAAATGCAGTTAACCGATTGGATCTGCTGCTTTGCCAACAGTTTCTGATTTACTATCCAGTAATAATGGCCATTGTGCAAAAGACCAGATCAGCGGGACAGTTTGTGGCTATATGGTCACCCAGGGCAACACACAAAAATCAAACACTTAAAGGAATGATAATCGTTCTTAAACATGGAATAGATGTCCATTTAACCAATACAGAATTAGGTTGGCATTAATGGGTAAGGGGGCCCAGGCCTTATATTTAACACAGTGCACCTAGAAAAATTCATTCTATAGGGAAAAGTAAATTGAATTAACTCTACAGCATGTATATTGTTGTCTATTATACAAGGTCAAGTATGGCCAACTGATTGCTGACTCCCTCTAACCACTACGAGAAATAAACTACTTGTTCTACACTCTCTCAGTCCCCACCTGACTGCTTATTGTTACTGATCTGAAACGACCAGAAATACTACAGGCAATCTAACAAAACAAAATTAGCTACAACACCTGCTTTTCACACATTTAACGATGACTGACCTCAAAAAGTGGGGGGAGAGGGGATGCCCATGACCAACACACCGATTTTAATATGGTTGTAAAACTTAGAAGAGAAAGTGGTTAGGCCAATTACACACCAGGTTTTAGAGAACCTGTTGAGAAAAACACCATTAGAAAAAGTCAGGTCTTTACTTCCTTGTCTGGAGGCAGTGGCTATTTTACCTTTCTTTACACTAAGTATAGTATGTACAGAAACATGGGCAAGTATCATTTCATCAGGAAGATAGTCATTCAACCCAGGATTTTCAGTCAGGGACAATTATCTATTTCACATTTTGGGGGTCAGTTCTATTTAAAGGAGGATGTTAAACTCATACTAATCCCATAGAGGGTCACATCTGGTCTCACAGCTTCCATTTGGATAGACCTATGCCATTTACTACTCTGTGTTATTATTAGAAGTCAATAAAGCTGGCCATATCTCGAGTGACACGCCTTGAAGGTAAAAACAAAAAAAAACTAAACAATATGTCTGCCCATCAGTTCAAGAACAAGTGTAATTCCTGAGAAATGAAGAAATTAACTTATCCAATCACACTGTATTTCTGATCAATTAAATTCAAACCATCTGATGACCTCAATCATGTGTAAGGCTTGCTACACACATTACAATGTGATCGGGCAAATCAAACACCATTGATTTTGGCGCAGATTGATATTGTGGAAAGCTGATAATCGAATCTGTCTGCTTATGCAATCACTGAAATGTATTTGTCACGGGTCACTGCAGTTCAACATGATTTACAAACAAGCATAGCTACTCTTACCTGTACCAACAAGCAAAAACGTTGGATATTTATTTATATATGCATCTTAACTGGTTGTACAATGTCTCTAATACACACCCACAGCACATCACCACATATCAAACAACTACAGCAATTAGCACAGTCTTAACCTGTTAATTTCCATTCCTATCTGATAAGAGGCCCTGCACCTGGATCATTTGTCATCATTACCAGTCACTGTAGCTTTCTGCCGTGTAGCAGTTATCAGTATGTCGTCACGGGTGCTTTTACAGGCAATCACCTCTGCTCACTAATAGCCCAGAACTCTGATGCATGCTTGGCACTTAACCAGAACGAATCAAATAAGGATGTAAGTTCCAAAAAACAAGTAAAACAGTGATGCCCAACGTGCGGCCCGATCCAGCCCATGATGCGGTGCTATCCGGCTCGCAGCCCAAATTCTTAAATCCGAAATGTTGCGTGGAAGTGTGAATTCGCCAGCTAAAGACAGTCGCAATAGACTGTTACTGCCACAGTCGCGTCTTTATAATGAGAATATTGTCGCAGTCATGACTTTACTATGGAAAATTGTCAAAGCTGTTACTCTAAAATTTGCCACAGTCGCAATTTTCAAAGTCTCGCTTTTGAAGCGGCCTGTGACACGCATGTCGCTATTATATATGGCCCCCCCCCCAGGCCAAAAAAGGTTGGGCATCACTGATGTAAAGCAAACAGGTGACTGCAGATATGAAGATATGTCACATAAAACCCAGCAGCCCATTTAGTATGCTCATTTACACAACAAAAGAGATTTTCTTTGAAATAAAATAAAGGCAAAGGATTTCGTTTAAAAATTAGATTGCAGCGGGAAGGTCTAACTTACTGGAATCAACAGGATCTCTGATGTCAGATACATAAGTGAAGGATGTGGTGTTGATTAGAAGCAATTGGCAGCATAGGACTCAGTTGGCAAGCAACCAAACATTATGTGCTGCCATCATTACTATCAAGTTGAGATCATCAGCCATCCCTCTGGGGGTCCCGTATAGTACATAGCTTCAGGAGAGACATGAACTTGGAAAGCTAACCTCTAGCAATGTCCATAAAAATCTCTTTAACCTTTCATTATAATTTGCCCTTTCCAGGAAGATTATCCATAAGCGATGACCATTTAATAATTCAGGTTAGGGCCACACGGGTTGTTCTTAACTAGACTCATTGTCTACAGTGCAAAACAAAATAGTCTGTGTGAATTAAGCCACAGGAAAATATGGATATTATTTTTCAGCCCAACTACAAAACAGCCAGTGTGGCTAGGGCCTTAATCCGCAAGAAACCCAACCAGAACGTCACCATGGGCTGCAGAGTCCACTGCCAAGTGACCTACAAACCAGCTTTAACGTGAAGCTGTAGTTTGATCCCAAGAGAAACAAGCTAGAACGGATAAACTTTGCACTGAGACATCAAACCGTAACCCCAAAATTTCTATGATGTTTAAAAGAAATGTGTTCCAAATAACCCCTTGTGCTTTGCATATTTAAGCTTTAGGATGAAACCTTTTATTCCAGCAATTATTGTACCCATATTGCTATAACAACCATCTCTCCAAACTACCCATTTAATTTACTGCCTAAAAACATACAATTTGTGAGAGGTTTTCAGTTTGAGTCCGAGCTCAATTTATTTCACTTATTTTACCCCCACCCCTACCACACACACACACACACACACACACACACACACACGGTTGGCCTTATAAGTACAAGGGCACAAAAATGGCATGCTTGATGTTCCTCACTTTCAGTAGTACAAAATAATATTCAAACTGATGGAAAACTGGTACTAGGCTATTTACGGCTGTGCTTTTATTTAAATTTCATTATAAAACTATGATAATTCCCCAGTAACCTGCAGCCATCCCTTCCATTCAAGAACACCAATTTGGTTTTCCACAGTAAACTTCTATTTTACTTGCAGATTTGGAATTTTCCCATACTTTTACCCATATAAGTATCCAATGAAGACAGAAAGGAAACAATAAAAGCAGACTTGAGGCTTGCTTACTTTCCATGGCTCTGTAACAATCCCAGAGAGCAACTATTATGTTATGAACATTAACTCCTTAGAGCTGTAGAAAGAACGTTCCTGACGCCAACAGCTTAACAGTAGAACGCACACAAATAGACTGTACAGTAGACCTAAACAGTATCCTTACCTTGTACCCCCCAATTCTATGCTCCTGTTTAAATTCTTTTCCATTCTTTAGCCACCTCAAGCTCGGGTTTGGGTTCCCTCTCGCTGGACAGCGTAATTTCACAGTGTTCGCTGCTGGAACAGCATGAAGTCTTTTCTCCATCTTGCCTGGGCTAGTCCATTCAGGACCATCTAATGTTAAAAAAAACATACAAAAAGAAAACATGTTACTGTTCTGTTAAGATTCTAATTATAATAAGTTAAAATAAGTTCTCTGTTATACACACATAATAGTAACCCAATTTAAAACATTTGGGGGCTTATTCGTGGAAGTGAGAATTTGGTCACTGAAGTTTACTCATGTCACTTCAGGTCAACGTGCTCCGATAGTTCCTATTATTCACTAATTGACTGATATTCATAATGAAGAGGTAGACGGCGTCAGAAGTGGTTTATTGCGGAGAGCAGCATATTCAATCAGACAGTAGGAGCGCTGTCATCAATCCCCTAATTCTCCACTTTGACCTGGCGAAGTAAAACTGCCAAATTCGGTGTGCCTTGCCGAATTCGCTAATTTGACAAACTCTGATGCTTAATTGGTGAATTACCTGTGCACAAAGTTTGTTATAGGTCACCAAATTGCCCCAATAATGAATTTCACTATAAATCTTCATTTAAATAATTAACCAAAGAGCCATTCAAATTTTTTAATGTCAGATATATATATTTTTTTTTTTCAAAATTATTTTACTTCAGTTTGCGCATATAAGCCTTATATAATTAAAATTGGCTTTAGGCTTAAACAAAATACTTTTCTGGATTAAAAACATGCTAAAAGTTCACATTTTTTAAAGGCAAGAACATTCAGGGGGTTATTGACTAAAGCCCGAATTGTTGTGTCAAGGTGTGAATTTGCCAGCTAAAGACAGTCGCAATAGACTGCTACTGTTGCAGTTCCGACTTCATTATGGGAATATTGTCACGGTCATGGATTTGCTATAGGAATCCTCTGTTTGACAATTTGACAGTCGAATTCTCACTTTAGTCAATAACCCCCTAAGATCTATGCCAGTTTTTACCCCGAAATGGATTGATTTTCTGACACAGAAAAACAGGCATCATTTTCTCTAGTGAATGCATCAGCATGGGAGACTTTTTCACCTTACATGTTTTAGGTAGAGTACATAGAGCACAAGCTACGAAAGACTTACTTGGGTTGTTATTGTCATTTGGGACAGGTACCGAGCCCTCGTTATCATCTTCATCATCCCCAGATGAACTGGATTCTGAAATAATTTAGGAAAATTAGTCACTTAAAAAAAAAAAAAAAAAAAAAAAAAAAAGACCTAAAATGTTGACATTTTTATTTATGTATTGTTCAAGTAAAATAAAAAAAGTTTACTTTGCCCCTGTAAACAATAATATATTGTTGACCAAATTGGATTAGGAACAAAGGAAAATAATTGATTTACATTTTTAAAAAGTTAGTTACTTTTTGTGTGTCTGCATTTGCAAAAACAGAACCGCACAAAATGTCTGACATCTTTAGAGGTAAGCTGAGGTATATTTGTGGTTAAAGTCAATGGAGAAGGGTTATAGATGTTTTTCCAGCATCATAAACAGTGGAGTGGTAAAAACGCTCAGTGTAGTATTTTCTCTATGAGTAATACACAAGCTTTCCTTAACACCTAGAGTCACTCTTAAGTTGCCTTTTATTTTCATCATTGCCTAATCAAATTAAGTACGGTAATTATTAACAAAACACTGTTTAGCCTTAAAATGATATCAAATGTCTACACAAAGGAAGCATTTTCTATTATTTTAATAAAGTTTATAACCACTTCTTCTGATTGCATAGGCAAGAACACATCCTGCTGTGTATGCAAATATACTTCAATTCATCAGGAGCGTGTTTTCTTCTACCATTTACAGCGTGATATGCTTTGACAAAAAACAAAACGACCATTATAGTCTAGTAACTGTTATATGTTTAATTTTATTATACGTATAATTTACTGTATAAACTGGAGAGTCAGTCACAGTCACTTACCCAAAAGGCACATGGTCCCCTGCAAACAGACTCATATGTACAAGCAGTAAAAAGGCTATGTATTTTTTTTAAATTAATAGGAATCATTTTTTCCAAAGAATATGATTTTCATATTTCAATACTCTGAGGAGTGACACAATTCTTCAGTAGCCTTGTTTTTAAAAGCAAGTTAGTTGTTTGCAAGTAAACTCACACCCAAGTATGGTAGATAGCACAAATCCTGTACGTCAGACTATTTACACTCACCTGTGACATTGACATGGAAGAAATGTATATTGCTCTGTGTGTTTTTTAATACGGAGCAAGCATACAGCCCTGAGTCCCTGTGGGTTGTCTCTTTAATCTGCAAGTAGTTCCTGACAATCAGTGTCCTATTTCTGGACTCTAACTTAACTCCATCTTTAGTCCAAATCACATGGGAAGCATCCGCCTGGGGACAGTGCAGATCAAGAGGCTCACCAGGAAGTACCGTTATAACATCCGCTTGAGAGATTTGATATTTGGTTGGAGGTTCTAGAATGGAGGGCATAAAGGCAACGATCGAAAGAAAAGCAAGAGAAGAGAAACCAGTCAGTAAAGCACCCAAAGTAAATCCACACAAAAGCAAGCACAAAACTTTTACAACTAATATTAGTGGAAGTTTTTCCTAGTTCATGCGCAGAAGTGAGTATCAGTCAATATTTCCACATTGTGAGTGTGAAATATCTTGAAACCTTTGCAAAACCATTATGCACACAGAGCAGCAATACAGAAATGCAATTAAATAAAAACATTTTAAAGGCATTGATGCATTTAAAATAACGTGATGTGAAAAAGAGGGATGTGAAGATCAGAGACACAGATGTGACTGTGTGGACATGTACATTATAATAACTCATTGAAGACACTGCAATAAAAGCTGCACTTGCTTTTTTTTAACCCATGAGTAATACAAAAGCATTTCAAGGCATGAGAGATGATTAGTTTCCAAATTATGGCATAGTAAGGTAAAGCAAGCATTTTACCATGTTCTGGTGATTTAGCCAAAAGGGGGCGCTGTTTTATCTGAGGTGAGTGGAGGCTATCATTCAGTGGTCATTTATTAAATTGTAACCCCAAACATTTAAAATGCCTGAAATGTATTAATAGTTTATATATTCAACCTATACTTCCAAAATGTCTAAATTGCATATAGAAAGTAAGATATTAGGCTATTTAATTTTAAGATTAGGCTTTACGGCAAACTTACTGTTATGTACTATAGAAAACATACTGTATGTGCTTTATGTAAAGCACCATACTAAACAATGGGGCTGGGTGAAGTCTGTTTACCAACATAGCTGCTATCAGTAAAACAGTCAAAGCAATAAAAAAAAAAAAAATAATGAATTTAACTACAAAGATAATATTTTTACAAGTGCTGTATTTGAATACCTGCTATGCCAATCCAAAAGGGAATTGTGATTTTTTTTTGGGGGGGGAGGGTGGGGAGGGGGTGTTACTTTTAATGGTCATTTATTTGAATCAACCTTAATAAATAAGGTATTTCCTGTAAACAGACAAACCAGAGATCTTTGTCCTGAGGTTCCCTTGCTGTTGTGAAATTAAAACTCCTAAAATTTAAAATTCCAATGACAGGGACTGGAGGCAACTACAACTCCAAGGGATACAAAGAAAGAAGAATTTGCAGAGAAAGTAAGTCTTGCATTGTCAGTAAGCTATGCTGTCAGCTGTAACTGTTTATTTAAGGAACAGCACATAGCCATATAAACTTTGTATATTTTTCCTTTAACATTTCTTTCAGCCTTTGTCAGTGACTCATGCTCTGACATGCTCATCCAAACAAGCAAAAGTAGTATTTTGTAACTAATGGACACCACATCCACAACGGTGGTTGGACAAAAATATAAAATATGAATAAAACATGTTGTAACATTTGCTGTACTCTACTGAGCCACTGACCCAGAATGCACAGAAGAATGCAAGGCTCTCAACTCTCTCGGGCTGCTAAAATGGCACAAACAGGATCAAATATTCTCATTTTGTTAAAAGCACAAGTTTTTTTATGTAATGTATGACTGGAGAGGTTACAACATGTTTTCCCCTAATGAGCAACTTGCTCTGGGGCTCTGTAGACCTCAAACAAAAAAAAAGTTCTTTTTTTTTTTTTTTCAATATTTCTAAAGAATTCTGGTAGTTGTAGTTCAACCACACTTTCCAGCACTAAAGAGAGGATTTCCCTATTTAAACCTAAATCTGCAGTTCTTAACCTGTGGGCCGCTCTTACAGGTGTCGCGAACACGCTGTAAAGCCAGTAGTGAACGCAGTATTCTTTATATAAAGGTTGCTGCGTGGTGACTTCGGAAATGAACGTCATCGCGTGACACGATGACGTTGTGCCCAAACGTCAGCACATGACGTCAGTGCAGGGAGGTCGCGCTCTCAACTAGGTTGAGAACCGCTGACCTAAATGAAGCTCACATTGTAAAACCATCGGAAGATAAGATAACACTGTTAAACCCCATTCCCAGAAGGTGATGGGAACTGTAGTTTTATAACTGCATCTCTACAGGATATCTTCTAAGTCTATGATCATACTAGCATATTGTGCGCAGCGTATTTATAAAAAAAGAAAAAACTCCAGTGTAAATACGCTCAGAATAGACATAAGAGAAAATCCGTAGAGAACAATGCTAATGGAATAAAAGCGTTCAGATTAGCTTTTCATTGAGAGCGTATTACACTAGAATGCTACCTGCGCTATTTCTTTGAGCATATGGAACGCGGTGTACTTTATGTGACTAGATTAAATTCAATAGGAATTTAACAGTTGCGATCACACACAATGTAAAAATGTGCTGCTTTTGCAAACTGGCATTCATTTGCATTTGTTTTTTACTAGCAAAAAAGGCAGCGAAAAAGTGCTTATGAAAATTCGCCAACAAACAAAATCCCCTGCACTAGAAGCAGGATGCATTATCACTCAGCACAGGACAATTTGGTATAGCATCCTTTGAGTATGTCAATGAGTCTAGGCCAGTGGTCTGTAATGTGTGGCTCGGAGCGCACCTGCGAAGCCCCGCCCCATGACCTCCAACACCTCTTCTGATTGGCTGTCAGCAGGTCATGTGGTCGGGAGAAGTGCGCTCCTCCCCCTCTGCGGCTCACAAAAAAGTTGTCGCTGCTGGAAGAGGGAGCGAAATGGCCCCCTTCTTATTTAAATTTGCCGACCCCTGGTCTAGGCGAAAGCTCAGTGAAGAAAAGTCTATGAAAGCTCCCAGTTGGATTGTTGAATCCCATTCCTAAGATTTGAAGAGGATTTTCTTTGTCAGTGAATTTTCATAAGCACTTTTTCGCTGCCTTTCTGCTGGAAAGGTAGCCATACTACTAATGTAAAGCATGGCTACCTTTCCATCAAAAAATGTGATCAAAAACTTTCAGAGGGGGTTATTCACTAAAGAACAAATTGTTGCATATAGGTGCGAATTCGCCAGATAAAGACAGTCACAATAGGCTGCTACTGTCGCAGTCGCGTTTTTATAATGAGAATATTGTCGCAGTCTAGACTTTATTATGGAAAAATTGTTGCGACTTTACCATGGGGAAATTGAAGCAGATTTGCTATGGGAATCCGCTGTTTGCCAATTCGACAGTCGAATTCGCACCTTTGTGAATAACCCTCTCAATCTGTAAAAATCGATTGAATATTTTTAATCGATTTTTACCAAACAGCTGAGATCTACTCGGGATAAACTCAAAAAGTCCTTTTCGAGTTTAATAAATTTCACGCCAAATGTTTCTTTTTTTTCATTACCAAAAGTGCAACGCAGATTGTTTTCTTTACCTTTGTTCTGTCAGGAATGTTTTTGCTTAAGTTAACAATCTGTGACTTGCTGGGTTATCCACAAAAATGCAGACAGATTTGTTTTGCATATGTATATATAGATCTGTATATTCGCAGGGTTTTTTTTTTTGTTTGTTTTTTTTTTACATGTATTTAACAAATATGTGAAATAAAATACATTTTAAGTGAAATGTTCTCACAAATAAATAGCAGTAAAAGATGCTGTTTCAACTAGAGTTCTCACAGTATTGGGCAATTTCACACAACATTGTACGAGTATTGTGGATTTACAGAAACACATAAAAACAGTAACTGTACAGGTGTTTATAACTCACTGTTCTTGAACTCTATCAAGGAATGAAGTGCTGGGGACATTATGTGGTTGCTTTAAATGGAATAACTAAAGAATCACTAGATGCTGGAGATGCCAGTCTGCTGGCCTTGAAAACCTGTGAAACAGTTTGCCTTTTTCTAATTGGCACGGCAGTTATTAAAAGGCAATTCATCATCATGAATTGCCTCTGCTCTCTGTTTTATCTTACTGATAGCAACCACTTTTTTTAAACCTCACCCAGTCCTGTCATTTTCTATGTTGCCTTAGAAAATACCTGTTCAGAAAGTCTAATTTTTGAGGCTAAAAAGCACAGATTGTAACTATAAATACATTTAAGCTATTTTCATTTTTAGTACTTTAAAGCAATGGTGCAGCCTTGTACCTGTTGTTATACTACAGATATTGGACCACCTTAGCCTAAGAGTTATAAACAATGCATTTAGCATGGCCTTTAATGATTGCTACATGCTTACAACTTACCCTTGAAATTTATAGTGATCTGGTAAGCAACAGTCTGCAATAAGCAAATGTGTTTTACCATTAACTCATCTGCTTATTGGTATAGGGTCTGTAATTAACTCCAGCTGTGGCACAATGAGCTCACTATTACTTTGTGATTTTCTATACAAGACGAGGCAGATTGAGTATACCCATAGAAGGAAGAGAATCTGCATGCAAAGTTCTTGCCTTTAGCTTCTTGTATATAACTGCCAGTAAGAAATAAAATCATAAGCACCCCAGATATGCTTTAAATGATCACCATGGCAAGTGACAGCACATGGAAAAACCTGCTTGCCTTTTGCCTCTTACTATTATGTGGCATAGAGGAAGCAATCTAAAAACCTACAGCTTCCTTCCAACTACAACTCCCAGCAACACGTGCCAGCTGCTGTATATGATATTTTGTAGAAACGTGGTTATGCACTGGAAAATAAAAATAAAGCATGTGTCCATACATATATGGGTTTGTTCCTGCATTGCGTTCTGCCATGATTTAAACCAAAAACAAAAGATCATATAGTGAAAACTTCAGCTTCCTTAGAAATAAAGTATTATTATTACAACATGAGCTTTATTGCACAGCAGAAACACTGCCACGGTTAAAATGCACCTGTCACCTCAAAACTCAAATACTAAATTAGATTCTATTAATGAATGAAATAAACATTTTTTTAAAAATATATATGTTTTTTTTTTTTTTAAATGTTCCTTTTATACAGCATTTCTCACTGTCAATTTCCCTGTGAGCCCGACTTTTCTTTCATAAGTTGGGTTGGGTGGGGCTAAAAGGATGACTGACATTAAAGTTCCTCCAGTCAGATCCCTTAAATCATGATCTAGCAGGGATCTAATTGGAGGAGCTATAATGTCAAATCATCATTTAGCCCCGCCCAACCTGACTCAGGAAAGAAAAGTCGGGCTGACATGGAAGATGACAGAGAGAAATGCTGTATAAAAGGTACATTTTTTTAAACACATATATATTTACAGAAACATTTATTTCATTAGTACAACCTAATTTAGTATTCAGGTTTGAGATGACAGGTGCACTTTAAGGTGGAGATCTTTAAACTATCGTTATTGCAGTGCTGCGCCCACTACTCCCAGACTGGCTGTGCACAAGCGACATCAGCCATCAGGTACAAGGCGAGGGGAGGGGAGGCCTAATGGGGAACTGGACTGGTACTGTGGCCACTGGACCCTGGAAAGGACTCTGAAAAATGGGACTGTGACACCGGCTCATTTAGGTCTATACATAAAAAAAAAAAAAAAACAGGCCATTCCTTTACTATTTTTTTTATATCCACTGACTGTGCATCTGTATTCTGTTCACCGCCAGGGCAGAATACTCAATTTCAAAGGGTCAGTGAGACCTGGGGCATGTACAGGTAGTCCTCGACTTACGTCGTTGATCCGTTCTTACGTGGCGTCGTAAACCGAATTTCGATGTAAGTCGGATCATACATTCATACAGTATGGTTCGACTTACGTCGCAAACCATGTAAGTCGGAACAAGGCATAGTTGCATGCAGTTCGACTTACGTCACGAAACCGCGTAAGTCGGAACATGGCATTGTATTAAGCGTTGTAACCCCGAAACAACGTAACTCGAGACCGTCGTAACCCGAGGACTAACTGTACTCTGATTCTTATTTACCACAACGCGGTAAAATAGATAAGCATGCTTTCCCAGTATCCCTACTGTCTTTGTAGTTCTGGAATCATCTCATCCCCATCCCGCACTAAAAGGGATCGGAAGCCTCTCAACTCCCCCAAACAAGCTCAGCCAACACTAGAAAACAAAGGCCAACCAGAGTACAAGTAGAAATTAAGGGCCTCTCTCGTATGTATATACAGCAGGAAGGAAAAATCAATGCAAGGCAGGAGCATTTGACTGTGCAAGCCTGTTTATATAAAGCTGTTTATACAGGGCTGGAACCAGAGTCTCCAAAAGTAATTCTGCATTGACAAGCAAGCATGTCTGGACAAACACATCTACATATGGTTCTTACTGCTGCTATAGGATGCGCTTCTAACAGACCCTGAACTGTATCCCTCAATTCACTTTTCTTGTTAAATAGACAAAGCTCTTTCTACAGGAGAGATGTTCATAATGCTAGCATGCAACTTTTACAACTTCCAGAATTCTCATCTAGTGACTTCCCTAATATTTTCTGAATTGGACTGGTGACTCAGTCCTCCTCACTACCTGGCGTAAGTCACCGGTGCACCAACCAATCACAGACAAATAGACCATGCACCGGTGAAGTTTATTGGGAGGTATGTGAGTTACATGGCATTACTGACCCCAGTGAAATATCACTTGGGCAGTTAGCATTGCATGTTCAGGGAAGTTTGGATATTTCATTATTTATCCCAAAACATACATTATGTTATTAATAAGCCATTCATTTTTATTTATATTTTCCAGCCACTTTCATCTGAATTATTGTTGTTATTTTATTATCTGCAGAATTCTTCACCCATAGCAGAGTTTTAGTAACATTTAAAAACTGTTACAATCATCACTGCGCTGTGGTATAAAAGCAAACTGTTTTAAACGTTGCGCTCTTTGCTCACAGAGAGAGAAGCAACTTTGAAATAAAGAATGAACAATAACTTCAGCAGGGTTGACATCAGTATGGTAAATTAGAAAACGTCAGTCCTGAATTATATATTCAGAAACATAGATTGCATATGAATAAAATTTACATGAACACAAAAAGTAAACAGAACTATTTTTAAAATGGACATGGCTTAACTTTCTAAATTATAAGAACGTTAGCAAAAATGTCAACCTTATGCAGTAAAAAGAAATTTAGAAAATGGATCTGGTTACTAAACACAACAGACAACCCCAACACTAAAAATCCCTTTCTAAGCTAAAGCCCTCTTATTTTGGTTTAACATTTTACCCAGCAGAATAAATTATGACTATTACAGTAAAATGCTTAAATAAGAGCAGGCTATTTATATATTTATTTAATAAAACTTTAAAAAAAAACAAAAAAATCTGTTACTTGTATTTCATAAAGCAAGTTGTAACATTGGTAACATTCTTAGAATTCTACTGTAGAAATATCTTCTGCCCTCTAGTCTGTTAAAACACATTATCATTCCAATCACTTTTGCTCTCCGAACCTTAATTCCATAACAAGCCCTAACATTTGAGAACTTTCTTTACATTTATTCTGTTAAATAAAAATGAAAAAGAAACAGCGAAGTGTTTAAATAAAAATTCTAAATAACACACAGGCTAATACTACTTTCCTGTGAGTATTTGAATGCCATAATGTACCCCATAGAGAACTTGCTTTGAATGTAATAGTTCTATTAAACAAAAATGAGCAAATTACTGAATACTGGAGGCACCAAAAATATTTTTAACAGTGGACTTACTATCTACATCTGACCTGGATGTATGGGGGGGAGACAGAGAACTGGCTGAGCTGACCTGAGAAATAATTATTTTGTGAGGACTAATTAAAGGACCAGTAACATCAGAAAATGTAAAATTCCCATTTGAACAGGTCATGGCAGTTGTTCAATTAAAGCATTGTAAAAATGTTATTTTTAAAGTTACAGTTGCAATTTTTATTGCATTCTGTTTTTATCTTTAGTGAGAGTGGCCATGTTGCTAAACAGACCTCACCCAGTCCTATTGTTTTCAATGGTTCTATAATACAGTGATTTTCAACCTTTTTTGAGCCACGGCACACTTTTTACATTTACAAAATCC
>WMED01001917.1:0-25515 GCA_019650415.1 Pipa parva
AGTGGTGGAACTTGCACTATTGGTGACTGACTAAATATTTTTTTTCCCCACTGTATTTATTAACCATTTAAATGACATAACATTTCTTAAACATGTCTTGGCAGATAGTCCCCAAAGTATAAGCTGAAATTGCAAGATCATACCCCTATCAGCCACATACTAATGACTCAATTGGAAACCAGCCACCAACCAGGGACCTGATGCCTGACGTTACCACATCCATAACAATTAGATTAACTTCCTAGTTACCTAAGGCATATTACCTTAAACTCTTATTCCTGACCCCATTTCTCAGGACCACTGCCCTAAATGATGTGACATAGGAGCCGCTTCACTGCACCCTCCCCCCTGCCCCTCTGTGTCCCTGTGGGGTAGGGGGCCTAAATAAATCAAAAGAAGGTGTCTCTGGGACCCCTATACCCCCACCTTACCCAAGCTCTAGGCAGGGGGATCACTAAGTGCAGGAAGCCGCTTTCCTGCACCATCCCACCTGCCCCTCTGAGTCCTTGCAGGGTGAGGGGGGCCTAAAAAAAACAAAAGAAGGGTTCCTTGAGACCCCTATTCCCCCACCCTACCCAAGCACTAGTCAGGGTGGGGGATTGCTACCTCTAGGAGCGGATCCCATGGAGCCACTCCTCCCTCCTGCCCCCATGTCCCTGTGGGGGTAGGGGGAAAATAAATAAAACTAGCAGGGGTCCCTGGGACTCCTTTATCCCCCACTCCCACCAATCACTATGCAGGGGTGGGGGGATCGCTACAATAAATGAAACACACAAAATTAAAACCAAATAAATATAAAACTATCAATCTAACTCTAACAAGACACAACCTGACAATCTTCAAAGAAAAAAAATCTATCAATCTAACTCTAACATTCTAACTAACAAACAAAGGATCCCCTGAGGCAGAGCTTTTATACCCCATTTCTGTTGCTGATTGAATGGCTCGGATGAATTTGCCAATCAGAAGCATACCAGCCATTAGCCAATCAGCAACAGACAAAGGATATATATATACAGTAGAAGAGAAATTGCTGTAGTTCCCTCTCAGGTCGGGTTCCTGGGCTATAAATGGCTCAGGGGCACTAAAGGAAGCTCATTGCTGGCAAGGACAAGACAGAAGAAGGGCCTGCTGCTTTTTTTTTTCCAGCATCGGTGTGCAGCGGTGGCTTTGGTTCAAGAAAGAAGACTTCCTTTCGATTATTTAAAGTTCTATTACCAAGCACTTTCCGATGAGTGCTTCTAATAAGGGGGTTCACCATTAACCCCCCTCTTCTGGATTTGTACCTGCACGCAATAAAAATACCATTATCTTTCTCACCAATATAAACCATATTTGTATATATAATCCTCAAGTCACCTATCTTCATTGAAAGTACCATCTTCACAGTGATATTAAAGTCCACAGTGGTTATTTATCAGCATCAACACCATCCACTTCAAGCATCTCACCAATGTCACAGTGCATTACTAGTCCTCAATATAGTTTTGCTGTATTATTGTATTTATTCCATCACAGGATCACACTAGGGGAGTTTCTCCCTTTTTATATTTATTCATTCCAGCGCTGCTTTTTCCGGACTGATTAAATTCAGCATCGTACTCCTGATTTCTTCCTTTGGATAAAGACTTTGGATCAAGCTGAGGAGCCAAGGCATGGCAGACAACATGGCCCATCCAGGACTACATCATGGACAGAGAAGAAGACTTCAGGAGCGGTGAGTATATACTTGAATACAAAGCTCTTTTAATGTAAATGTTTGATTTTTTTGTTTGCTTTTATTTATTTAATTTGTAAAAATAATTGCTGTTTGTTTTAAATGATGTTATTTATGCTTATGTGTTTGTTAGTTATAATTGCTGTTTTTTTAAATGATTTTATTTCTGCTTATGTGTTTGTTAGTTATACATTATAGCTAACAAACACATAAGCATAAATAAAATCATTTAAAACAAAACAGCAATTATAACTTATATGTTTGTTAGTTAGAATGTTAGGGGGTAATTCAGCATAGTCCGAACTTACCCTCCGATCCTTTGCCTCTGCTCGCACAGACTGTTATGCGCTCGCTGATGCCTGTGCACGGACATCAGAGAACGCTTTAAAGAGATTGCAGTCTTGGCGAGGCTCGTGAGGTGACTCGAATTGAGCCTCGCGAGCCTCGCCGAGACTGGAATCTCTTTAAAGCGTTCGTTGATGTCCGCATGCAGGCATCAGCGAGTGCATAACAGTCTGTGCGAGCAAAGGCGAAGGATCGGAGGGTAAGCTCTGACTATGCTGAATTACCCCCTTAGAGATAGATTGATAGTTTTTTTTCCTTTGTAGATTGTCAGGTTGTGTCTTGTTAGAGTTAGATTGATAGTTTTTTTTTTCCTTTATAGATTGTCATGTTGTGTCTTGTTAGAGTTAGGCTGATAGTTTTTTTTCTTAGCGATAAGAAAGGCAACGATCCCCCCACCCCCGCATAGTGATTGGAGGGAGTGGGGGAGATAGGGGTCCCAGAGACCCCTAATAGTTTTATATATGTCCCCCCTACCCCACAGGAACATGGGGGTAGGGGAGGAGGAGTGGCTCCATGGCGGTAGTGATCCCCCACCCTGCCTGGGGTAGGGTCCCAGGGACCCCTGCTAGCTGGGGTTTATGTGGGTTAATACAATTATTTCCATAGTGCTTCTATTGCAGTTGCGCTATGGAAATAATTTTGTTTAAATCATTAACCTCTTACTTGACGGATAATGATTTAAACATTGTACTGCTACAAGGGGGGATCAGAGAGAGGTGTGGGGGTCCTAGAGACCCCTACTAAATTATTCTTATGTGGGTTAGACTAATTATTTCCATAGCGCTTGTATTGCAGTAGCGCTATCGAAATAATTGGGTTTTAAATCATAACCGCAATCATATTTATGATTTAAATAGTGCTTGAGCTTGGGGAAACAACCATATGCAATTCAGCCATATAAGTGGTAAAAATATGGCCATTTTAGATAAAAAAATAAAAATTTGTTCCACTGAATCACCATAATCTTCGGATTTGTGCCGAATTGAAGTTTGGCTGAAATTCGGAACGAACTCCACTTTGTCCGAATTGATTCACCTATCTCTAGTGTACTGTAGATGTGGCTGCTTATTTTGATGTCCATAATGGCTTAAAGCAAGGCTTAAAATCTTTGGCTCATTATTACATATTGTTTATATATGCTTGGCTCAGTGCATGTGGATTACATGACAAAGGTGTTTATAGAATGATCTGAGAGACAGATCTGGATGTGATGCCAGGTAGTGCAATAATTCATACTTTTGGAAGGTTGGTAACAATTTATAGGGAGTCAAACAAAATATTTCAAAAAGTTCATTTTTTAAATGGAGTACTATATACTCTTTCGATTATTACAATAAGGAGGTAATTCAGCAAGGTGCGGACTCACGTTGCAATGCTTCGATTCACCTCACCGAGACTGTTACACGCTGGCTTCTCTCCTACACGCAGACATCAGCAAATGCTTTAAAGGTATTCCAGTCTTGTGAGGTGACTCAAGTGGTCGCGAGGAGACTGGAAAACCTTTAAAGCGTTCGCTGATGTTCGTGTATAGGAGAGAAGCCAACGCGTAACAGTCTCGGTGAGGTGAATCAAAGCAACGCAAGGTGAGTTCGCACCTTGCTGAATTACCCCCTAACTTTTTCAACTTTTTGTCAATGCCTACTAGTTATGATTTTATTTTTGTATTAGCAGTAACATTGCTATATAGCTGTATATAAACAGAACAATACACTTAATAGTGTTATCTGTAGTTACCCATGAATCATTCTGGGATTACAATTGTAACAATCTTTCTACAATATATTTTCTCTGTCTTATCTGTTTTAAAAACATCTAATCTGGTTTTGACAATTGTCTGAGTAAAACACATGTAAAGTACATTTTGCTTTAGTAGTGGCTGCACTTAGCACAAAATGACATTTCAGATGCTTTGGCAGTCAGACACAGCACCATCTGTCTCTTTAGATTCTTAGAATGTGCTTCATTATATAGCCTTGTATAAATGTCATTCATTTATAAAATGCCAACTTTATAAACAGAGGCAAACCAAGGCAACAGTTCAGAGGGCCCCGCCTTTGAGACCACTTAAAGAACTAGAAATTATGTTGAAGAATAATTATCTTTTAAAAATAATAGGTCTTCTAGTATAGAAGAATTTTAGTGTGAAAGATGACACATCATAATTGCATAAACCACCTTGTCTTTTTTTACCATTGAGAAAAAGCATTGGGGTTTATGCAATTAGAATTTTTATTTATGCTGCCTCCACTTTATAAATAAGCATGTTGCCAAATGTAGTTGAAAAATGTAGAAGTACTAAGGACTTTGAGAATTAATGGGGGTATTCCAGGACTGTATTTAGCTCTGGCCAGTATTGGCAGTGAAGAAAGGTGTCAACGTCATCACACCTACTGCAGACATGCGCAGTGATGATTTCACCACTCAGAGTTCATGCCTACTGCAGGGGAGGAGCATGTCTGCATCAGGGAAGGAGTGCTCAAAAGCGAGCGAGCGCTCCTTCAGTGTAGGTCATGGATCTGACCTGAAAACTGTCAGGTCAGGTCCACAGCCTGCACTGAAGTTAGCGTTAGCAGCGGTGTGTGTTCCCTCTCTGACACAGGTGCCATAGGTTCAATAGCGCAGTCCCAGCTAGTGCCAGGTAAGATTTATAATATGATTTTGTATTATGCCTTTAGTTCCCCTTTAAAGCACCAAAGCAGAGGCTACAAATCAATGATGGGTCCCTGAACCTAATAATACTGGCACCATAAACACAGAAGTAACTGTAAGGTTAATCTTTAAAAGGAAAGTAATACCAAAATATAAAAGCTCCTAAAATACATTTAGAAATTTATTAACGGCGAAACGATCGCCCGAAATTAAATTCCGATCGCCCGAATGCAAATTCCGATCGATTGAAATTCCGATCGCTCAAATGCAAATTCCAATTGATCGGAATCGATCGAAATTCCGATCAATCGGTAAAAATTACGAGTTTTATAAATTTCACCCTAATAGAGTAACTACTGTATATGTTCAATCTTTGCTTTAGAAAAATTTTAAATGATGATCTTTACCTTTAAAAATAGTGCTTTATGGCATATTTACTATATATAGGTTTTCAAAAGCAGGACAGATAACAATGGAACTGGGTGAATTCAACTTCAAAGATAACATTTTTAAATATGTTGTATTTAAATAATTGTCATTATAATCCAAAGGAGAATTTCTATATTTTTGGTGTTACTGGTCCTTTAAGTAGTTGGAAACAATTCTTACTACTAGGAACTACTTTTGTTATAACCTGAAGTTAGGAACAAAAATAAACTGTGGAATTATTCTGTATAATTTGTGACAATCTGAAGAGTTTTATCAGTGTAAAACAGTAGATGCTCATGAGATGAATTTAATGGATGTTGTTAGAGTAATTTATTTTTGTATTCTGAGTTTCTATTTGACATACAAGCTTTCATTACAAAAATGGAATAGAGTGTCTAGCCTGCTCTAATAAGTGGCAAGTGACTTAGTGGGTAGTTAACAGCACATTCAGTTGAAAGCCCAATCTTTCAGGTCATGCAGATGATGCTTGTTCATCCACCTGTCTCCAAGGGTGCTGGAATTTCACTTTTAAAAATACATTCAGTCTATGTTTGCCATTTCAGCCAGGAGCATGTCGACCACCTGTACCTTTTCCCATGGACTGCATTAGAGGAAAAATATTTAGTATCTAACAACACATTGTTTTTTACAAAAATTAGCAAAAAGTATTTTGATGAAAGTCTGCTACTTGTGGAATGGTTGGCAACTTGGTTTGCAAATTGTTTTGCATAGTTTATTTGGCAGTCATTATCAGGTATTCTATAAAGCTAGAATATTCTAACATAAAATGAGTCTATCTATCTTGAGGGGACATTTACTAAAGTTAAATGTTTTTCAAATAGTTATTGCAGTAGAAACAGCCCTTTTGTAATGATATCACTGTTTCCTCTTATTTACTAAGCAGTTTAAATACGATTTTATCGACCAAACCAATTTGCCTCCATCAGACTAGCTTAAAGTGTACCTGTCACCTCAAATCTAATACTAATTAATAAGGTTCTACTAATGAAATAAACGTTTTTGAAAATATATATGTATTTTTAAAAAATGTACCTTTTTTATACAGCATTTCTCTCTGTCATCTTCACTGTCATCCCGACTTCTTTCCCAAGTCGGGCTGGATGGGGCTAAATGATGATTGACATTATAGTTCCTCCAATCAGATCCCTGCTAGTTTGTGATTTAAGGGATCTGATTGGAGGAGCTATAAGGTCAATCATCATTTATCCCCACCCTCCCAACTCAGGAAAGAAACGGCTAACAGGGAAGATGACAGAGAGAAATGGTCTATAAAGGTACATTTTTAAAAAATACATATATATTTACAAAAACATTTATTTCATTAGAAGAACATAAATTAGCATTAGAGTTTTGATTTGTTAGGTACACTTTAATAAGGAAAAGTTAAACAGTCATGTCAAATTCACCTTTACTTTATCCAGGAGCTAGCCAGGAAGGGCTCCAGTAAACCTGAAACAACTTGTACAAAACATCCATCTTGGATTTATTTGTTTAGGTACACTTTAATACCATTATTCCTCATGGAGTTGATCCTGTCACTTAGCCACAGTCAAAAAGGAAAACCGATATCTATCTATAATGGACCATATTGATTGATTTCACCCAATTTTGCTGTCAATTTTTATTTCCCTGTATTTTTCAAATTTCCTGGTATATAAATGGTCAATAAAAATGTTTCTTCATTGAAATAAATCATAATCAATAAATATCTTAACAGGGGCACACTTTGTAGTATTTTTCTATGAGGGTCCTTCAATTATAGATCAATAATAATGTCTATTTTCAAAGAGAAAACATTTAGGACTTTGACTAAGTGACAGTTTCAACTCCATAGGTAATAATAGTTTTCACCAGTCTGATTGAGGAGAATTTCTTTGGTTTATCAAACAGTTTAGTAAATTGGAGAAAACAGTGATATTGTTAAAAACAGGCTGTTTATCCTGCATTTACTAATTGAGAAAATTTTTGACTTTATTAAAAGTCCCCCTGTATCTTTTAGGTCTTACCATGTGTTGTAATGTTTTCTATTTTTGTTTGTTTGTTTGTTTTGTTTTAGTAGTGGATTATACGGGAACAAGTAGATTATATGAAATGTGCCTCATAGCTTCCATTCTTTTACATACACTGAAAGAGACTTACTGCGTGACACATTAGAATAGGGTCCTGCAAGTGAAGCTCATTCATTAATTTCAGACAATTAATAAATGTATTATCACCAAACACTAGATACTGTTTTTGTCATACCATCATACCATGTGTATACCTGACTTGCTGAGTAACTGGTCCCATATGTGGACATCCAAACTTCTTAGATGATTGAATCTTGCAACTACTTTAACTTCTTTGACTCCATGTTAAGAAACATATTTTCAATGATGACCGGCATCTAATGAAATAACACTGAATTTTGGGTGATATGGCCAGTTGGATGTATTGCCCAGTCCCACTGCATTTGTCCATCAAGTAAGTGAACAAGACCAAACTAGACCATAAAAGTATATATATTTTGCACAGTTTTAAACATTCTTTTGTCATATTGTGAGTTACTAGAATAAAGAAATTATTTTTGAGCATTGGAAGGCAACATCTAAAGAGAAATATAATTTGTATACTAAAAATAATGCAAAAATACAAAACAGAACATTAAAACAGTAATCTGTTTGCAAAGTGTTCCTTTATTCACAGTAAAACTGACACCAATTCTAGGCTTGAATGATGTAGTGGTGAACATGTGCATTAAGTAATGAGATTCTGTGGGTTAGTGAAGGGAGGGTGTGAGATATTTCTGCTGATATATTCCCATAAATCCGCTGAAGCTCCCAGTTCCCCTCAGGCTACTGACTGGTGAAAGTGACTGTAATTCTTGCCAACTGTCTCAGAAATGAAAAATGCTTCTTGTTTCTGTTGGACCATCTCATGGGACCTAGTAAAATAAGATCTGAGCTCTTTAAGTTTCTCTGACCTATATATGAGAATCTTAAATAAATCTCTAGTTTAACATAAATTGTGAGATAAGCAAAATACTCAGTTTAGAGACAAAGATCTTATCCAACCTTGTGCAATTATTTTACAATTTCACAAACAGTTCATTTTCAAGACTCGACCTTTTGGAGTTTAATGAACTACAAATTCACATAATTAATTGCTTGCTAAAGAATGCATACAGAAAACTGAACGATAAGGAGAAAAACAGAACTGGGGCCTATTTAAAATGACATTTGATCATGATCCCATATATAAGATAATTAGGGACCACTCTCTTAAAGTTTTTGTTTGTTGCAGTAAACATGCTACAACAAACAAAAATAAAATAATTGAAAATGAATCAAGAATATTTTTGAAGTTGTATTTACTGCTTTCTGGCTTAAAGAAAAACTGGGAGGATACCAAAAACCTCAAATCTTCAATGAAATCTATAAATGTTTTCTAGCTTCTCAATATCGGAAAATGCTTACTGATAATTGGCTGCTATGGTTTAATAGACCTTAGCAAACCATTGCCCTTGTTGATATTACTTTGGTTGTTGTTTTTTTTTATATTGGAAGGATTACAGGCTGGAAAGAAACCCATAACATCTACCTAGTACTTTAACGGTAAAGATATAAGAAGCTGCTCCACCTACTATCAGGAATGACAAAACTTAATTCTGAATTTAACTTAGTATAGTGCACCCCTTCAGGTTAGAATCTAGTCCCTTCAAAATTAAATCAAACATAGTTTTTTGTCATATTTTCTCTTCAGAATAACTGGGAGTTACCATTGACTTTCTATTAAAAGGCTATTACAAACCACATTAGGAAGTTACTGTCAGCTCATATAGCATCCTGGTGCAATTAAAACAAACTTTTATTCCAAATTGTTAATATTGGGACTAGGATGCATAACATCTCAAGTTCTGTTAATACAATAAAAATAATAATCTTTCAAAATACTCTCTCCCGCGGGGAATATGTATAAATATAGTTTAAATTGGGATTTAATCAAGGGAGAGAAAGTTATAGTTCATAAACATAATATCATTTGTACCAGTTTTTTATGCTATTTAATTTATTAGCTTCTTCTGGTGAAAGTATGAGTGCTTCAATTGCTGCAAAGGTATTACTTTGTAAACTCAGAAATGTACTGTTTGTTACCCTATTTCATGATAACGATTACTCGAGGTGTTATTTTAGGGGAGAAAGTAGATTGTACATCATATTACTTTTGCGGAGGAACAAAATAGAAGCTCCTACTCTGATTAATAAATATAAATGTATAGATAAATAGGACTTAAAGCGAATCTGTCAGGTCCTCTTAATAGACTTTTTTTTGGAAGCAGGGATTTGTCTTAGCTGAATGCATTCCGCTAAGACTGTAGTACAAGAAGCAAACTCACTGCTTCTTTTCTGCTCCAATGTCCAACTAGAATCTCAAGTCGGGTTAGGCAGAGCTAAATGATGACTGATAGCTTCTCCAATCAGACCCCTGCTAGATCATGATTTTTAAAGAATCTGTTTATAGGAATTTTAATGTCAGTTATTCTTTTCGACGCATTAATACCACTAAAATTTACATTAATGTCAATGGAGCCAGGGACTTAGAAAAATTTAGTGCCCCATCTCTTTAGGGAATAATGGGTTTTTGCTACCCTCAACCGGGTGAACACTTGGATAAGTAAAAAAAAAAAAAAAAGCATAAAATGGGTTGATAAGTTTCAATATCAGCGATAATGGCAAAAAACGTCAAATGATCTTAGTGAATATCCATCAAAGTATTCATCAAAGTAAAATTTTGACTGTCAAAGTAAAGAAGATTCACAATAATAGTCAAGAATTATCTATTCTTTATTTACTAAGCACAAAATTCCCAAAGTGAAGAAGCAAACGGCATTGGAAGTGGTTTGTTGTGTAGGGGTTCATAGTCAGTCTGGCAATATGAGCCCTACCATTAATCCAGGGGCGGTTCTGGCCCTATGGGTGCCCTGGCTGAATCCCCCCTCTGCGAGCACCCCCCAGACCCCCCACATGCGCACCCCCCACCGTGTGTGCACCCTTCCCTCGCCCGACGCACACACTCCCTGGCGCACACCCGCCAGGCATCCCCAACTCACCTCCTCCAATGTTCCAGTGACGCTCCTCCTCTGAACGCCGCTCCACAATGAGGTAAGTGGAATGCGACCTCATTGTGGGGCGGTGCTCAGAGGAGGAGCGTCGCTGGAACGCTGGAGGAGGTAAGTTTGTGGTGGGCGACAGTGCCCCTCAAATAGATTGCGCCCTGGGCAGTCGCCCATATTGCCCAGCGCTAGAACTGGCCCTGCATTAACCCCTTAATTCACCACCATTTAAGACCTCAAAAAAACAACTCCTCCAAAGGTTAAGTAATGATGGTGAATGATTATCTGAATTTCTTCAGAACTGAAAAAACAGTTTAATATTCATATAACTTTCAGGAAAATCCATCATCAAGTAATCCAGCAATCAAGATAATAAGGAAAATATACAGTAACAATGTGATCCTAACACTAACTGTAGAGATTAGCACACAGGAACATTTTTGCTGACAAATGTGCCCTTTATGGATACAAAAAATGAAAGTGCAGCAGCTTGTACAGTAAACATGGCTCATTGCTGTCTGTTGTGTAGTTTGTGTTGAAAGAGGCTGTTAGTAATGAGAGACACATCTGCATCAGTCAGGCCTGGGAATAGCCAAGCAAGAAAAGATTTCCCCAGAGAAGGAATTTTCTGTTGAATGCAGCTCCTTAAAGCTCTAACAAGATTGATATTACAGTCAAAGCAACCTAAAAAGTCATGTAAAAAGGATACTGCTTTTCTTTTCCTTCTTCTCTGTTAGTGTATTTTTGCAGTATTCAAGCAATCCTTGGGTTATAGATCTGAAATTCTATTTAACTGCTCTATATTTAGGCTTCAAATATTATTAATTCATGAGAAGAGAAAGTACAAAATCATCTGCCTCACTGTGCTCTTTAACCCTTTGCAGTCTACTCTCTAGATAAAAAGAAAATTACAATACTACAAAATATTCTATACTCGGTTGTGCCTAATACAAAAATTCATATAATGCACATGGATAGATATTTATAAGGAAGCAAATATAGGTGACTGTTTCTTTGTTGCTTACTGACTTAAGGCATGGCAACAATTATATCAGACCATGTAGCCAACTGCTAAATGTATAATGTATGCACAAACATACCTTTAATCTAATGTATTCACACCTATATGCAACATTTCGGACTTTAATGAATAACCCCCTTAAGTGTCAAAGAAAACAATGGACTGATCAAAGATTTGTTAACTTAACATACAGTATAATACAGACTAGCTCCTGGATAAAGCAAAGGTAAATGTGAAATGACTGTTTAACTGTCTCTGGACCCCCTACACCGGTGACCAAGTTGGGTAGGGAGTATCTCCATCTCCACATGGGGTCAGTCCTGACTCCCATCCTCCATTAGATAGGGGGGAGGGGTCCCACACCTGGATGGAGTCAATCGTTGATCCCCTCCCATGGCCCCAAACCTCATCACTGCTGGGTTGGTGTTCATAACCTAATATGGCCCTACCTAAGAGCTTCACCCCCAGCTTAAGCTGGGTCCATGCTTTCCTAAAGAAAAAAAAACATATATACATAATAATTAAAAAAATTAAAAACTAATATAATATAACACTAAAACAATCACCATTACCCGCCCTAAAAAAATAAACACAAATCACTAATTAACCAATTACCAAACCCAAAGACAACCACAATTAACAACCTAAAACCACAACAATTAACCAATTACCTAAATAAACCCTAAACCACTAACACCTAAAAACAAAAAACAATAATGGGTTAACTTAACACAATTAAATTTAAACAAGCTTAATTGGAAAAAAAGCAATCATTAAAAGAGCTTATAATCATCCAAATTCTGACCACTCTTGAAATTTTCTCTTCTGGCCCATAATGTAGTTCTGGACTGGCCCTTGTTTTCTATTATGCCCTTGTACTTCTGCTGGATCCAATGTCTTGATCTGGGGTAATCCACATGGAGGTCTTCATCTGTGTTCTTGATCTGCCTCCACTGCTGGTGCCTACCACCAGTAAAATAAGAAATTGCCAGAGTTTTTCTTCTTGAAACTGAGGATATACCTGAGAGAGAACCTCAGAAGTTGGTAGGGTTTATATAGCCTTTTCCTGTTGCTGATTTTTATACCCCAAGCCTCTTCCTGATTGGTTAATTGATTAGTGGTTATGGATGCTCAGTGCCAGCAAGGAATTTCAAGAAAAAGGAGCACCGACAATTTGTTATTTTACCAGAGGTGGGAGGCGGCGGATCTAGAATGCAGAGGAAATACCTCCTTGTGGATTATCTTAGAAAAAGACATTGGATCAAGCTGAGGATTAAGGGCTTTGCCAGCAACATTGGCCCATCCAGGACTACATCATGGGCTAGAAGAGAAGACTTCAGGAGTGGTGAGTATATTTGTGATTATAAAAGATCTTTTATTGTTTTTTTTTTTTAAATTAGGCTTCTTTAAATGAAATTGTGTTATGTTTTTAGTAATTATTTAATTGATTATTGTTTTTTGTTTTTAGGTGTTAAATAGCAGTTTAGGTTGTGTTTAGGTAATTGGGTAATTGTTGTGGTTTTAGGTTGTTAACTGTGGTTGTTTTAGGGTTTGGTAATTAGTTAATAAATGATTTGTGTTTACTTTTAGGTTTGTAATGGTGATTGTTTTAGTGTTATATTTTTTTAAATGTATTTTATTATTATGTATGTATGTATTCTGTTTTTTTAGGTAAAATTATGGACCCACACCCCACCATGGTTAGGTACGGTGACCAAATGGGGTAGGGGGTATTTTCATCTGCAAAGGAGGTCAATTCTGACCCCCATTCCGCTTTAGCTGGGAGAGCAGGGGTCCCTCACTTAGAGGGGGTTAATTGTTGGCCCCTTCCCATGGTTCCTGTGGGGTTGGGGGCCTAACCTAATATAGCCTTACTTAAGCATGGAGTGAGTGGGCTGAAGTGGAACCCCCTACCTAGTGGGGTGCAGCTCCATGCTTTCACCTAACAATAAAAACAGAAGGGGAAGAGGTACTCCCTCCATGTAGAAATCCAACCTGTATAGCAGTAGGTGGGAGTGGGAGAGGTGTCTCAGGGACCTCTACTTTAATTGCTTAGGCCCCCCACCACACAGGGACATTGGGATAGGAGGAAGAGAAGCGGCTTCTAGCGGGAGAGAGCCCCCACCCTGCCTAGCACTGGGAAAGAGTGGGGGGATAGGGATAGTGCCCATTTCATTTAACATAAACATGTGCCCTACCCCAAAGGGACAGGGAGGAAGGGGGAATAAAAGCAGCCTCTGCCACTAGGTGCAGTGTATTGGGGGAGGTGGGGGGATCCTAGGGATGCCCACTAGATAGGGTTAAATTAAATAAAACACATTATTTCCATAGTGCTGCTATTACAGTAGTGCTATGGAAATAATGTTTTATTTAATTAAAGGGGCACTAATACATATGAAACTCCTTTATACTAAGCCAATTGCGGACACAAATAGATAAAAAAAGTTTAGGGAACAAATAGTTCTTGCCATTTGCTTCCCTTAATTAGTTTTCCTGAGAGCTGACAATTTCCTCCCCCTCCTCTTTCTGTTCTGCAAGTTAGGCAACATGAGAAGAAAAAGCTGCCTGACTGCTATTTGTTAAGCAGTGTGCTGACCTTTCGGCCAAATAAATTAAGTTGGAATTCAGGAGATTACAGAGGGAATGACTTGTGCACATGTGCTAAGTAGTAAGTAGGGCAAAAATGTCTGGGGAAAGGTACCTTTTCATGGAAAACTGGCCTGTACATGTCACACACACATTTCCTGGTGCAGGAGTTTATCAGTGCTGCCTACTCAAACATTTGCTTCACATGAAACAACTACTGGCGAGAAATAGTTCTCACTAAGGTATAGTACTACATTGGTATAGATGTAATTTGACTATAGTTCCCCTTTAAATCCTTTAGCGGCTGATTATTGTTTTTTAATGGATTTAAAAGTAGATTAGTGTAGATTATTGTTAGTTGTGGTTGTTTAGTATACATTGTTGCAGTTAGTGTTTGTTTTATGATACTTTTTTGTGTAGATGTGTTAGTTTAGTAACAGTTTGCAGCATTTGATGTGTTAGATTGGGTTTTTGAATGTTAGCACTGTAGTTTAGCTTAGGGCTGAATAGCTTTCACCAGGTCTAGAGACACAAATCATTCTGAGCAATAAATTTCACTACCTGATCAGGAAAATTTTATTAAACAACACTTAAGTGATATTGATTATTCAGTGTTCGAATAATAGTGCTCAAAATAGTCGCTATTAGTAAAAAAAATAGTGATACTATTTTATAACTTGTCGAAATGGTTAAGAATAGAAAAAAGCAAAGCAAAACAAAATTTTCTCTTATTTTCGAACAATTCAACCTAAATATATCAATATGTCTATGTGCATAATTTATATTTGTCCTGACCTGGCATTTACATCGCCATTGTTAACTATAAAGCTAATTTTCTCAAAATTGCAGAGTTTGCTTTTGTAAGTTAACCTAGCCACATTTCTAAGCACCTGAAAGATATTTTACACACACCTTACATAGTATTAATAACACCTATTTTGATTTGCAATCGAATTTCCCAAAAAAAAAAAAAATGCAAATTGGACAGGTCATTAAAGGACAGTTTCACACATATTTCAAACAATTATAATTTTATTTAATATTTTTTTAACTATATTCTGGTAGCAAATATTTTTTTTTGCTGATTTGATTTCATAATAAATTTTCTTTTTAAATTACATTTCTTTCAATATCAAGGATCTCTCTTTTTTTCCTTCAAAACATTGAATTATAATATATATATATAGAGAGAGAGAGAGATAGAGAGATTTTAGATAGCTATTGTACGGTTATACATTTATTTTCCCCATGTTTGGTTTACACGGTTAATTGATATGTTAAACATCTAATCCATGAAAAGAAAAATAAAGGCAGTGAACTTTGAAATATAATCTTGGCAACAACAGATAAAGCTGAACTGGCTCAGCGCCCGCCCATTCTATGTCACCATTCACACGGATATTCATTCGTTCGACCAATCACTCGTGGACTGACTTATTGTCTCTTGTTGATGACGTGTGATTTTGTTGCTTTGCTTGGTGTGTGTTGGTTACATACATCATCGTTTCGGTGAAATGACGAAATCGTGATACTGTGAGTGGCAGGGTAATGGAATATTAACTGTTAAAGGGATTTGACCGTATGCCTCACGTGTGAACACTTACAGCACCACTTTGGACACTCAGTTCCCTTGGCTTTTCTTTTGCATCTTTTATTTAATCCATCTGTATTTGCTTTATTATTTTGAGCCCGTCTTCTTTAACTCTTCCTATTGTTATTATTAGAAGTATAATTATTACTTGGCCCTAGGCCTTTCCTGAGTTCTTTTATTTATTTATTTTATATATATATATATATATTTTTTTTTTTTTTGCAAAAAATTTCAAGGCTCAGTCTTTCCCCATTTCTCTTTAAAGATGTAAAGCTGAGGTCCGGATTTAGCTGCTGTTGCTCACATTTTGGCAAAACAAAACACAAAATAACTTTAGATCTCATTTCTTTCCACAATCCTTTTTCATGGTCCCAACAGAGCAGGATATCCTGCCCTCACACAAATGATTTCATAGATATTTCCTCTACAGATCCAGTGGGCAGGGAGTGTGGGGTGATTCCAGAAGGAGCTTTGGAAGATCCAGCTGAATAGAACATAGATGGGTTTCTACTGGAGGTTCCAGCGGAGTAGAACATAGATGGGTTTCTACTGGAGGTTCCAGCGGAGTAGAACATAGATGGGTTTCTACTGGAAGGTCCAGTTGAGTAAAACACAGATGGGTTTCTACTGGAAGATCCAGCTGAGTAGGGCAGAGATGAACACCATGAGTAAAGGCATAAAGGCAGGAAATAGGAGCTTGTGGTTCCCTGATCCATTCGCTCCACCGCAAAGTTCGAACAAGCTGCCTTTAATGTTGAGGTTCTTGGATTGCCTTTTCAGTTTCTCCCAGATATCTGCTGCCCCTTCCTGACAGTCCGCAAGGGCTGTGACAGTACAGACATGGAATTCATTCCAATATCTATATGAAAAAGAGATACAGGACCAAATTCAATGTTATTATTGCACTACAACATTTAGAAAGGCAGTGGACACACATGTACCAAAACAATCCAGTTTAATAATCACTTAAAAACATTACCCACTTGAAATCTTCAAATGTTCAGCCTGGGGGCTTTATAATCACCGCTGCGTCTCAGTCTTTATTAAATAAATCCCTGGCTGATCTTAGACTTATAAATCTGCAATAACCTAGACAGAGAAGACTTACATTTAGCTCTAACCAGGTCTCTATTTGTTTGCCTGTATAGACAGACAGGACATGAGACATTCTTGATGTATCAGCATATTTCAGTTAAGCCAAACCAAGTCTATGGATATTCACCCTCTCCCCAAGACTAATTACACCACAGGGTTTTCTTTAAAAGCTACATTATTTGGGGGGTGCCTAGGTTAAAGGGCATAGTACTACTGTATGTGTTCGATTTGAATGATTCATTACTTGCAGGGATGAAGTATACTTTAAACTGAAGTTGTGTAATCAATGTAAAACATTCATTCTGTAATGTATGGACAGAGCTTTAATAACGTCCTTATTAGTAGGATTGTTGTGGAAGTGTATCGAGTTTATGACAAGCAGGAAACAGTTGGAATAAATGTGTATTTTCACTTAATTCTGACTAGTGAATGAAATAACTGCTGCTAGGATAGCTAGATAATAAGCCCCTGTCTTGTGACAGCTCAGAGCATGGGATTCAGACCGGACAGATATCCGACAATGGGTTAATTACAAGATCTTTCAATTCAATATTAAAGGAATATATTATTCAGTCATCGATATATGTGTTAAACCCCGAGGTCGGCTAGAGAATGAAAGAGAGCTAACAATTGACCTTGTGTTTGTGTGCAAGTCTAACCTCCCACTGTTACTGCTAACACTACACTGTCCTCTAATAGCTCTAGTATATCATGTGACTGTCTCTCCAAGCCAACCACCTCCACCATTTACACGTCAAACTCCCCTGTTAGATCTCACTTGGATCTTATTACCCACAGGAAGAGGTGTCTTGGCTAAATTCTAAGATTAAATTCTACAAATAAAAATGCCAAGGCATGGACATATAATAGCTTTGCTATATTTATCCATATAGAGGATTTTTATTATATATATATATATATATATATATATATATATATATATGTAATATCAAAGATATTCTTTAACGTAGAAGTATCCTTTTATAGAAATGAATAAATATGATAACGACATTCTAGAAGAATTTTAAACATACACTATGATTCCAGACAAATCAAATACGTCTTGCTGTTACAACTATAAGCACAATGAACAAGTGCAATATTTCGTTAGATATAACGAAACAAATGTAATCTAATTGCTTGAACAGGAATGATCAGAATTGCTAACAAATTTAATCACACGTTTCCTTCCTATTTTATCTTTTTTTTTTCTTTTCCAGCTCAATCATTTTCAGTTTATTTAAAGTCATAACTACATATAGTCATGTATGAGCATAACTCATACATAATGTTTTTATTTTGGAACTTTATATGTGCCGTTAATCCATTAATCATCCCATGTACACAGCCGGATTAAATATCAAATTGATTCCAAGCACCTTGCACCTTCATTGAGAAATGTAAACAGGCTTTAAGACATTTGTTCGATCGGATATTTCCATTGAAGTGACATCTCAGCACATTCTAATTCCAGTGGGTATTAAGAATGTCATTCACAAGGTAATGATCAGAATTTATTATATATATATATATATATTATATGCATGTGGAATCCCTTAAATGTGCTAAGTTATCCATTATTTGCATCTAAGAAAAATGTGATAAAATAGGCAGGACAAAGCATGTCAACAGCAGCCTTAATAAAATGTATATATTATATTTCCCTAACAACAATCATGGAAATAGAAATATTGCATATAATAAGTGGTGCATTTTTGGAACGATGCTTGTCATTTATCTTAAACAGTTCATTCAGTATTCAAAAATTCCATTAGTTTACAATTAATTATAAACGTGAACAGCTTTTGAATAAACGTTTTAAAATATATTGTCAGAAAGTTTTGCTGCCCTAGTAAAATACAATCCCAGCAGGGATGCTGGGAGTGGTAACACAACATTATATCGCCCATGAGAGTGAAAGAGGCAGCAGATCCTGGATGTAAATCTAGTCTATTAAACAAGCAGATGCTTGTGTACCTCCCCAAATCTTCCTTCACACGCCTTCTGTGTGACTCATCTGTGGGAAACACTTTCCTTGCAAATACTTCTAGCTTGTCCTAATGTGGGGTCAGAGCCCACAGGGATATGCACTGATACATGGAAAGGAAACATGGTTTTTATTTACTAATCAATTCCTGGCACGTGCCACACATTTTAACCATTGCCCGCCCTGTTTCCTTAGGCTATAGAATTTGTTTATAAAAACAAGACTAATATTTGTAGTGGAGACTTGTCTTCCAGGGCTATATTGAGCAAGAACTCTCTATATTGACTGATCCTGGTGGAATTTAATAGCATAAACATGTAGCTTTACTGAATATGTGTGATATTTCTTTAAATTCCTTATTTCTTTTATCATGGACAACCATTTAATCATAGTACACATTTGTGCTCATTTATATACAGTGGAGACTTACGAGCATATGGTGTTGAGGTTTTTTTCTTCCTCTAGGTCTTGAGGGTAGTTCGCCACTTTATCGCCTAGTGAGATCATACAGTCCGATAAGCCCTTAAACACCGCATCACATTTGCCTGCAGCCCTCACCGCCTGTAGCAGGTATACTGGGAACAAAGATCAGCACCATATCAGTTGGACAGCTCCCAGTTTGCTACATTACTGCTGCAATACACATTGCTCACTGGTAACATTCTGTTTAAAATCGTTGGAAAATCGGAGCATAGTTAATACATACGATTATAATTTTCCAGAGATTCCAGACTAAAAGCATTTAAATGGAAAGCAAGCCATTTGTAATCGTATCCTTGTTGAATGCCTTGTTATACCTCAATAATTTTTTTAACTGTTATTTTCTAAACCCTTCTGGTCTCTTATTCCTGTGTATTTGGCGTTATTCATCAATGAGAAATACATATGGAAATTACCATTAATTTGTGTCTTATTGTTTACATAGGATACTTATTGTTTACATCTAAAAACCCTCCGAGCTCATACTGAATAACGTTGCAAAATTAAAGACAAATGTAGGTCGACACGTTGCAGTTCTGTAAATTATAATGATAATCGCTCTGATGTGTATAAATAAAGTTTATCTTATTATAATTTTGTAGCTAATAAATGCATGTACCCAAAAAACAACCTGCTGAACAGATTTGAGGAGAAAACACTAGATACAATTACTATCAAGTGTTCTGTGTCCTTTAATTGCATCGAGTATAGAATCACAAAATGAGGCTACCATCAAACAGTTAAAAAAAAGACAACTATGTGATATGCGTATTCTATGTGATAAAATGAAGTCAGCTCTGTAGCAAAATAAAATAAAATGCGCTTGCTTGTCACAAAAGAGCAGACATGAATAAAATATGATTCTACCCAGCAGCATAGAACCGTTAAAAGAAGCAATCAAATCCCGTTTAAAAGGTTATTGTTACATTAAATTGTTCTAAATATTTTCTAGATATTCCCCTTTGCACTAGAGGGAGTTTTCTGTTAGGAGTGGACTAGTCGTTTGGTTGGATAGTACATCACATACTGCAGTCATTAGATTGTGAAACCTGCATTTTGTGAAATGGGTTTCTAGAAAAAGGAAATGGGAGAGTGGCTTTAAATAATACATTTTTTGGTATCTGGAATAACATTTTCCTGTAAAAAAAAAAACTGTAATGAGGACTATGGACTATGGTAATATTGCCCTTAGTTTCTGTATAATTGGATACATACATACATATGCATATATATAAAAGCATGTAAATGCTTCTGTGGATTACTCACAACAGCAACATATTGGCATCCAATTCTGCGTTCCTATTTTCCAAAACACATTCTCAAGGAAATATAATAAGGCAGATTGTCATTAAAAATGCATGAAGCCATTACCACGTTCCTTTCATCATCCCCAGTTCATAAAGCTTAGCACTGCATACCAGAAGCAGGAAATCGTTTGGGATCCTTCAATCTTACCAAATACTTTCTATCACAAACCTTCAATTGGCCACCCATATATTAACAATCTGGGAAAAATAACAGGGGCTGATCAAGTGCATGCTTTGTGAAAAAATGTGAATGATTTCAGTTACATACACATGTTTATAGAATCACAGCTGATCTTGACAAAGCTGGATTCCTCCACATTCTGTTACATTGACTTATATCACAAATGTCAGAAAATAAATGGCCCCTGGGCTACACCCAGTCTATCAATTTATAAATTCAAGGGAACAGATCCATGCAGCATACAGGTGCTGCATATTTTTCTGAAATTCTTTATTATATCCAAGATCAGTTGTGCAAAAAAAATCAAAGAATCATTTTTTGCTCTCCTAGATTAACTGAGTTAAACAATGGTACCTCATATTTTACACACACAAACACACACACACGTGTGTCTAGGTCAAGGATTTGGAAACCAGACAGCGCCCACAAGAGAAAGAGTGAAAGAGTATGTGATTTAAAGGGCGGTTATGTAATTATCTGTGCTTAACATCATCTAGATTTAAACAATGAAACGTCATGAAGACATAAAGCCAGGGAGCACTGCAGTAGGGCAAATTTCCCACTAGCCTTTATGTGATTAACTCTATCACACTGAGATGGTGCTGCATTCACTTAGACTAGCACCCAGAGCTAGTGATGTGAAGCTGTTCCGTGTGTACTTTACTGTGTTTCCAGACAATAAAGGCGATGTAAGAATCCACTGTAATCTCCAAACAGCCAAGCATCAGAAATCCTTTCATCCAAATAAAGTATGTTCTGCTAGGCGGGCGCATGCGCGCCTTAGTGGTACTAAAGCCCTCCCTGTGCAGACATATTGTAACTTGTAATTAAGAATGGGAACTGATTTCTGCAACGTGTGCAATAACAATAATAACTCGCTTGTCTCATTTACCTGCCTGTTACTTTAAGCTATTTCAAATCTGTTGTTGAACAACCCAGAGCAGTTAGCAGAGCTTCCACTCTCTGCAGGTAAACCCATCAGACAATCAGTCATAGCACTGCAATCCAAGAGCAGATAGCATTAGACTGTGACCTTTTCCTTGCTGGAACCTTATAGTTCCACAGTCCTATTACAAGCATAGGTACAGTGTGTAAATACCCATGAAGTTATGCATAATAAATTTAGAGACACACAACCAGCAAGAAATCACTGAAATGAAAAGATCATCAGGCTAAAAAAGAATAGCAAGGGTATCCTAGTCATCTTCCACCAGCTATCATTACAGCCTTGGATCTGCATCCACTCAGTCTCTATAAATACCTCAGCAGAGGACATTTTAGATGCCATCTATAGTCCTAGAACCATGGAACATGGATCTGGCTACATGCCCTACCACTTATTTTGTAGTACCAACAAATCTAAAGGCATTGTACTCACACACAAGGCGGTGATGTCTCTAAACCTGGACTTAATAATAGATTTAAAAACACAAACAAATATCATAATCAAAGCAAGTGTAGTGGCTACATCCTAAACCTACAGGTAACATGGTCAACGCAGTGCTGATTTACTGCAGTGGAGCAGGTGAAACCTGGCTAATTTATTGGAAAGCGAATGAAATTTTGACAGGTAATCGCATGCGATATTTATTGGTAAGGAAGTGGAAAACAAACACAAGACAGTAGTAAATGACATTTAAAATCCACCTTCAGTATACATTTTTTTTTCATCGCTAGCCAAGGTTTCCCTTGTGGGCTTATTTTTATGAATTGTATCTTGATTAGGCAGTAAATTCAAACAAAGGCAAATTATGAAGAATATATATATAGACCGATTTTTTATATTTCCCATTTTTAGCTAGAGGCAGAATTTTTTTTACCGAGCCTTGAATAGCACAAAGCTTAGAAAAAGAGATGTCACAAATTAGTCAATGGATAACAGGGAAAAAAATAATAAGGAAGAAGTCTGATCAGTGTCATGTGCAAAAAAAAAATAATGATGCCTTCACCTTGCTTCCACTGCTCCTTTTGTAATTAACAAGCGCTCTCAGATGTGTTGCTGCCTGCTAATGGCATTATTGGTGTAAAGTCAGTTTTAACGCCTTAGATCAAAGTCATAAGGGTACAGAACAGCTAGAGAACCAACAACCCCCCCCCCCCCCCCCCCCCCCCCCCCTTTTTAGTTATCTGTTCTATTAAAAAAAATAGCTGATCGTTTCTCTCACTTAACTGTGCCTGACTTCATTAGCTTGGAATATTCTGAAAGGGTGTACATCATTAAGGAACCAAGCTGCTTTATTTCCATGCCTTCTATGCTATACATTGTTTTTTTCCTATTGCTTCTTGTGCTAATTGGACATGTTCCTGTTTCAGACTTAAAGCTGATGAAATCTATTTGCTCAATTTAAATACCCAGGCCCTCTGTGACAAATCCACGACATTTTAGGCAGTAACCTGCAGGCTCCCATTAATTAAGCATGGTGCCATTTTTAGGGAACATTTATTTACAAGGTTAGTAGGCATTAGAATGCCAGTGTGCATCATCTGGCAGCAGTGCCGCAGTGAACCAATGAACAGGATTAAAGTTACAATTTGCAAAGCTACCCCTGCTTTATGTGTGTGCGTGTACAAATTCATATACATGCAATATTCATATGTGAGAGATCTGAGGGTGCCAGGAAAATATTCATCATTAGTAGCAACATATACTCAAATTCTAAAACAAAACATCTGTATTTAACAAAATCATAGTCAGACATAAATGTATCAGATTTATAAATAAGGCATGCAATATAAGTCAACATTAGGCCTTTTATATTAACTAATGTTTTTATCACCAGCACACACATACACAATGCAAAAGGTGTAACTTTGCTGTGTGGTTATTTTGTAGGCACTCTGTCACAATCTAAATAGCCAAACGGCTGTTTCATACATAAGATTTTAAAACACTGTTTGATATATTCACCAGTAAATCAATAACCGCTTGTCACCTTCAGTATGTACATACAGATAGATCGTTGTTTGCAAAAGAACTATAATCATATGAATTGCAATAAGCAGAACCCATCGAATAATTTGTTTTATTCATTTTATTTCATTAAATAGATCACAGACCTCTTTCTAGCAGCAAGCACATTATCAATCCCATATGTGATATATATTGAAGGATAGAAGAAGATAGATAAGAGAGAATAGCTAGGTTAGATAGATAAAATATATATATGGATCTGCACACAGTAGCCAATTATTGTCTATGCAGTGACATAATGTGTTTTTCTTTCCTTTAATTGTAGAGGAAGGGGAAACAGTTTCTATTTAATTACAATCGTAATTATAGATATACTATAATATATATATATATCCACATACTGGGAGATCCACTTCATTTGTACCCATAGAAAAGAGGGAAAATGGCCATTGACTTACCTAGGTGTACAGCAAGGACCAGAAAAATATATCTGCAGTTCAGCTGAAGTCCCATCCTACATTGAATAAAACCATTGGAGATAGCAAACTTTAAATAGTTACTTGGAAAAAGCTTGGTGGGTACAGCAAGCTAGGCATTGCCAACTAGTTCCCGCAGCTTACACTTGGCACAGCCGGGGAGAGAAGGACAAGAAAGAGAACGAGAGAAGGGAAGAGCCAGGAATGGGTCACACCATTCGGAGAGGGGAGGATGAATCTTATCCCCCGCCCACCTCCCTTTCCTGGACCTTAAGTAGGGTGGAAGCAGGTGGCCCAATTGCTCTTATGAAAGTCCAGAACTGGGAGAACCATTGGCGTCGATCAGAGGCTGACGTAGTTTCAATATATTCTTGTTACTGTCAGCACCAAACATCCCCTGGTAAAGTGGCCCATCCTTCCTGGGGGCGGACGGGTTAACCACTTGTCTATACAGTGCCCTGTTCCCTTCTGTGTGGTGTCTAGTTATCTTCTCTCCCATGAATATAAAACATACAGTAATAGTGCACAGAAGCACTGTACATTGCTAGTTCCCTCCATGCTCAGCTGCCAATGAAAGAACCAGTGCATTAGATCTATGGGGATGACAGGTCAACTGCAGGTGTTAGGCAGCTCCGCACCAGCGCTCACATGTGGCAATAGGTACCAGACTGTGCAGCCAGTGATTACATAATAGGCGAGTTAAACAAAACCACCTTCTTCCATGTTAAAGTCAGAAAATAGGATCAATTCAAATACTAATATCTAAAGTCATATCAACCTTCGGGGCATTTTGTCAGGTAATATTATTTCATCATCTTTTGTCAATTGTCTTTCATTCGCGATGGGACGCAACTGACAAGTGTCTGAGAGGAATCTGGAGCACAGAGTATGAGGTCATGTACAGTGTACAGCTGTCAGACTACTGGCAAGTGCAGAGAAATCAACCAGAGATCACAGGGGAAATGCCTGGAAGAACTGGGGACCTGCTGGCTTCAAAGCATAACAGGCCCCGCCCCCTTGTTTGTGGGCGGAGCCAGGAGCACGATGACGTCATCTACAGCAGAATCCATTTTAATTCACTTCTTTTTTTTTTTTTGCTTTGACTTTTGTGCTGGCGTCAGAATATGAGCGACTGTAAAGTGGAAGCTGGTTGATTCACAAAACCAGAAACCAGTATTTTATTGATATGTGTGTGTGCACCCATCATCTGTTCCCAGTCAGGTGGCTGCAATCACCTGTCCTTCTATAGCCATATAATATATATACACATATATTCCCTCCCTATGTGCCATTTATTTTATCTCAGGGCAGTCATATGCCTGGCACACTGCCCACACCCAGGTAGTCTCCCTCCATCTCCTCCTTTATCCAAGTTGACTAAGTGCAGGAATGAACATTTCACTGCCTCATTTCTCTCTATTTCTCCCCCATACAGCGCTCGCCATTCAGTCCTATTAACCTCCTTTATACCTGTGCTGTGTAAGTGACCTGCTTGTCCTACCCTTATACTCTGTATATGGGGGAGTAGCAGGTTCCATAAGCCTGTCTCATCTCATGCAGTCGCATGTACTTATTTGCTTTGACGTCAGTGTGGGACATAGTCGCATGGTTGAACATGGCCCTGCAT
>WMED01001918.1:0-25717 GCA_019650415.1 Pipa parva
ATTTCATGATTGCACTATTTCAAATTATTCTAATTCGTTGACCAGCACTTGTAGATCTTTACGCCTGACCATTTTTCCTGCTTCCAGCACATCAGCTTCAGGAACTTATTATTTGCTACCCTATATATTCCACCGCTTGACAGGTGCGGATTTAATTTTATGGCTGATGGGTGTTCATCTCTGTAATCTGGAAAGTTTAATATTGCTATAATTAAAGTGTAAGAGAGAAGAATGCAAGGCAAACCATCTATTGAAAAAAGTTAAACTGCAAGGATAGCATTAGTTTCTCTTTCAAGCATATTTATATAGATAAAGGGTTATTCACTAAAGTCCAAATTGTTGCATATAGGTGTGAATTCAACAGATACAGACAGTCGTAATAGGCTGCTACTGTCGCAGTTGCGTCTTTATAATCAGAGTATTGTTGCAGTCTCAACTTTATTATGGGAAAAGTGTCACAGTCTAAACTTTAAAAAAGTTTCGCGACTGTACAATGGGGAAATGGTCGCAGATTTGCTGTGGGAATCCGCTGTTTGAGAATTTGACAGTCGAATTCGCACCTTAGTGAATAACCCCGAAAATGTGATATTGCCAAATTTCCATTTGCAAACTCATTGTTTTAATTAATATATTAATGAATAATACATTTCATTGTTTAGCATAATGAAAACTTTGTATGTATTGTGTTTGTTCTTTATTTGCATACTGTACATCGTTCAACTGTTGGATATGCCAATCCACACACATTAAAGGGGTTATTCACTAAGGTGCGAATTCCACTGTTGAATTCTCAAACAGCAGATTCCCATAGCAAGTCTACAACTGCGACAATTTCCCCGTTGTAAAGTTGCAACCACGACAATTTTTAAAACTGTGACCATTTTCCATAGTAAAGTAGCGATTGCGACAATATTCTCATTATAAAGATGCGACTGCGACAGTAGCAGCCTATTGAGTCTGCCTTTAGCTGGTGAATTCACACCTTTAGGCAACAGTTTGGACTTTAGTGAATAACCCCCTTATAAGTCTTACAGCCATTGCTTTAAATTAAACCTTTGCACATCAGATTATAGAAAACATTTTATTTGCCTAATAATCTAAAATGTATTTCCCTTTCGTTTTCTTTCCATCAAGAGACCCTATTCGACGTGACTATTAACAGAGCATCCCCTCCCTACTCTTGATATCTTGCTGGAGAGGATGCGATGGAAGAAAATGTTGACATTCCCCCACTTCCCAAAAAACAGCTCTTCCTGGAAAAGCTGGACTTGTAGACCTGTGCTGATGGACCCCAAATTTTTCCATCGAGTGGGACTTGCATGCTCTCTGGATTTCCCTTTCATCCTTTGTCTGTCTCTTTACATCTCCTCCTTCTTTCAGCTTCTTGGGAAGACAAAGTAGACTGTGATTATTTCCTATTGTTTCAGTAGCTATCCTGTAACATTCTGTTTGGGTTATTGGCACATCTGCTATGAGCTGGACACATCTGCTTTGTGCAGTACAAGCCAATGCTAAGCTTCTTAGGTAACCTTTTAGCATAATGGGTATAACCATAGAGATATTCTGCACAACCTGTCTGGAAATGCCAGCTTGAAAAGAGACTCAGGTTTTACTGATGTTTACCCAGCTTTACCACTGGGCATTGCACATTGCATGCCTTGCTGAAATCAATATTACATGGGTGTGGACAAATTGTACATGGTTTGCTTTTCAGCACCTAAGGTAGAGCCAGTGTTTTTAATTGGGTCCAACTGTCCTTCAGTGTCTGTTTAAAGTGCGTCTGATTCTTTACTGTGTAACTTCTCCTTGAGGTAATAAGTGCTGTGATCATGTTGATGCTTTCTTTACCTCCCCTCTACTTCCTATATGGCCTGTGGCTGCACCCAGTCCCCTCCCTCTGCACCACACTGATTGTGCATATTTTAATTGTGAATTTTATGTTTCCCACATTGTTATAAATATTTTGTGAGTTATCGCAGCTGACGACGGTTGCAATAAAGGAATTATTTATCGGATAAATATGCCTTGCCTGGGTGATTTTTAATTTTTTTATTATTAGCTAAGGGGTGTATGAATACATTATTGAAAACATAATCATGTAGTGAGTTGCTGCCACTGGTGTTCACAGTACGACTGGCTTAACAAAATGTGACGCCTAAGGTGAATGGAAAACTCAGAACCTTCCTAAATAAGACTAAAGTCAGATTACACTGGAATTAAAATAATCATTAATAGCATAGTAAAAGTCAGGTAATTAGAGCCTTTGTACCTTTATTAACACTGAGACCCTTCCACCACTTCCTCTTCTGCTGCTTACATTCAAGCCTTCTATCTGTCATTGTTAAGTGATGCCTGTCTATTCCTTCAGGCCACACAATTCCCAGGTGGCAGGTTCATATGTGACTTGTGTGACACTTGAAGTAAGGAATTTTGAGCACAGGAGGTAAATGGAGCATGGCTGTGGGTGGTAGTTATACACAGAGAGTGAATGATGTAACCCGAGATAAGTAATTAAGGAAAGAAAGAAATATTTATGCTGTGGCACCTTACAATACATTTTTGACCAAAGGTTGAGTCATTTCTGGTTTAAATTAGTTGTTCACAATTGGATGGATGTCATGAAAGCTCGCTTTTAGAGAAGATCTTGTGAGTAGAGTGGAGAGTTTTCACTTAATTTGTTTGCAAAAATAAACAAACTGTAATAATAAAGAGACACTTCTTATATAAAGTGAGTAGGAGAACAGACACAAGAAATGATTGTCAATGTCCCTCAACAACCTCTTACCTATAACTAGCCAAGCTATCCTACACAAACCTTGGAGAATATTTACCTTGGCCTCAAGTGATACAGTTGAAATATCAGAAATAGTGCCATACAACGGAGAGACCACGAGCTCTCAATCAAGGCAAAGGAGTTGGAATTTATTAACTAATCTGTCATCCTGTCACTTGCACCTTAACCCACCTCTACAAATAACACTTTAAGCTATCAGTATTTCATAGCAATAATCGAAGATGTATATTGCAGCCAAGCCACCATTAAAACCTTGACATAGAAATTCACTGGTGGTCCCAAACTCTAGTCCATACCAAAAACACTGCAGAGCAAATTTTAATAGATTCAAGTTGTAAGGATATTTGGGTCACCACAACATTCTGTATGGTTTTTCTAATTGGTCTCCCACTTACTGTGGGACCACAGAGGCTCACGGAGGGCAGATAAGTTAAAACACTATCACCCATCCTATGCACACACACAGCCAAACTGTTACCAGCCAGTGCTGTACATGCTCCCGAGGGATTACGTGATGGAACTATTTGAAGAGTGGCAGGAAATGGATGTGCAGTGTAACTTGTAGAAAAGTGGGTGGGCTCCAGTTGTATAACTGATACTATCAAAAGTATCTTGAGGAGCAATAGATCAATGTGCAGTATAATATTGGACATATGGGTTACAGAGGAAACACAATTATGAGCACAATTATGAACTTTTTTCCTATATAAATGTTGGGCTGCTGTGTTATTGGGTAGGCTCCTAAGCAAAGTGCAGGATGACTATTTTTGTTTCGTATTATACAATTTCTTCTTTGGAATGTTTGTTACATAGTAAATGATCAACACAGTTTTTCCTATTATACTTTGTTTTAATATCTTTTAAGAGATTAAGTTTTAAATGGCAAATGTTTATCTGAGAACAAGACTGTGCGTGTATTTATTACAGTTTCACACCTGTGTGTCAGGTAAAGGTCACGTTCGAATTGAATTAGGCCGGGATGACAGGCCTCCTTATCTCTCTGTGCAAGCTTGTCAGCAGTTACTCGTAATCTGTGTCCAGTAATTGCAAAATGCCACTACTCCCTCCTCTTTTCTACAAAGCCATAGCCAAACAGTGTAAAGGTACCTAGTGGCAAGGTTGTGTGTGTTTTGGTACCAGTATTAGCATGTATAAGAAGAGGTCTCTGCAATTAAATATTCCTGAGTTTCGGGAGGTGCATCTCTACCATCCCAAAGCTACCATAGTTTTTTTTAATAAAAGGTGCATTTTGAGAAGACAGGACAGTTTTATCGAGTCATTACTGCACTTTGCCTTCAGAATGCAGTAAACGTATATAATGGGTTTCTCAGCTTTGGTTAATTGGGGCATTGGACATGTCAGCTGGTAAATTAGTAAAATTATGTCACTGAATTGTTCATCATTGTCTCTGTTTTTGATTATGCTCCAGTTGAGTGTCAATACTTATCATGAAGAAGGTACCATCTGCAAGCTGAGAAGGAACCACCATCCAGTTGTGGTCAGGTAACTAATGGTTCTCATACATGGTTTGGAGTAGCTCAGAGACCTTTGATTAGGCAGAGAATAGCTGGGAAAGGAGCAGATATCTTTTCTATGCTTGTACATCAGGCACTGTATGTCTAGTTGATACTGGCTTTGTCTAAAAGGTAATGAACATGGTTTCTGATTAGGTCTGGTCACTGTAGTTGCCTATGTATGGGCAGCAAGAGCTCTATCTATCTAATCACAAAAATGGTTTAGGCTGTAATTAGTCCTGCTCTGACCTGAAGAAGATGGAGTATCTCTCGAAAGCTTGTCTTAAACAATGAACTGTTAGTCCAAATATTAATACTACAGTACTCCTCTTTCTAATCTATCTGTCTAATGGCACTGGGCAATCTATCTGGGAATGTCTGATGGGTAGGTTCTCTGCACTGTATTTAGGGGTTGTGACTAAATACTGTACTTGTGAATAATGACACTAAGGGCAACATTTTAATAGACTTGAAAAAACCCGACTTCATCTTTTAGAGTTTATTCCCGCAAGATCTCGGCTGTTTCTCGCAGTAAATAACTTTTTTTGGGGGGTGGGGGTGCGGGGCATATTTAATAAAATCATACTGACTTGTTTACCCCATTTCTCTGTCAATTTTTATTTCCCTGTACTTTTCAATTTCCCTGATTTTACAAAGGATCGATAAATAGGTTTCCTCATCGAAATACACTGTTGTGTATGGGTGATAAGAGCACCCTTTGCAATGTTTTACTATGAGGGTACCATCCATTACAGAACGATATTCATATCCCTTTTTGATGGGAAAACAATTGTGACTAAGTGACAGGAGCAACTCCACAGGGCAGGAGTCAGCAAAGTTTGTATCGGAAGGAGCCATTTCACTCCCTCCACCGGTGAATTTTTTTTTCTGGGTGCAAATGGGGAGGAACGCCCTCTCCCGATCACATGACCAGCCAATGGCCATTCAGAAGATGTTTTGGAGGTCATGGGCGGGGCTTGGGAGATGTGCTGCGAGCCACAATAAGGCGGCTGAAGAGCTGCACTTTGCCTAGCTCTGCCAAAGGGACTAATGAGTTTTCGCCAGTCTAAGGGGGTTGAATTATTTTTGTCTATAAAATTGTCTTAGAACAATTTAATAAATTGGAGAAAACAGCTATATCAATAACTATAGGCTGTCTCTCATGCATTTACTAGTCAAAAAACATTTCAACTTTACTAAATGTGTCACGTCTTACAGTGACACTACATACCCACATTTTGGTTAAATACAAGAATAAATACATGACAATCCTACTGAACTGTCTCCAAAAAATGGCTTCTTCCAAGGTTTGTCCAGGGGTTTATTATTTCAAAATATTGTGTATTATGTAAAAAGACCCGGCAGCAAGGAGCACTTTTCAGTCTTCAGCAGACACAATTGTTGTGGCTTAAAACATAGGTATTTTTGGACTGTTGTCAGGACAGACGTGCAGATGTTGTTAAAATAAATGCTGATTTTTATCTACTGAAGAGCCAAGAGGATTGTGCTAGTCTAGGCATTTATAAGGAGGAAGTGTGTCTAGGTGTTGTGGATACTATAAACACACACACACACACACACACACACACACATATATATATAATATATATATATATATATATATATATAAATAATTATGTCTATATAGTTATTACTACAAAATAAGACAATGCCATCATAAAGATATTACTAAAACATTAGTAATTCACTGCTAAAACAGAAATCCTTTCTAAATAGATGACAGGAAAACCTATAGGGAAAGATAACAGAATGTTGACTGAAGTGGACCTGGAAAGGAGGCAATTTTCTATGAATCCCCTACATGAACAACAGTGTAATGTCTTATCAAGTAGATTAAATTGGCAGTAGTAAATTTGTTTTATGCAAATAAAATCTTTGCAGGTGATGCATTGTTTCCATGAGCTCACTATGATGTCATCCCCGAGGACCATAAATATGGGATGTTTGTTACAGATTCTTGCCAATGGCTTGTTCCAATTCCAGAGATCTTTCTACAGTTAGAAATCTAGTGAAAACCTGGATAGTGGCTGGTGAGAGCATTGCAGTTAAGAACAAGGCTCCTATTATTTCTTACACTGTGTGCAGATATTTCCAATATCTCCAGTTGATCTGCACTCAGTTGCTGTTGCTGCAAATTGTGGATCATTTCTGCAGGATCCTTTAACAAATACTGGTCAGCTGACTCAACCATTAGGCCAAAAAGCCAGGGTCTGCCTCAGAACCATTGTAGGCACAAACACACCAATCACCTGCACCTGATTTACACTATGACATCAATGAGGAATGAGCTTGATTTGCAGCATAGTTGCTAATCTGGAATCTTACACTTCCTTTAATTAGAGTGGACCTGTAATGTTATATTCACCTTAGGCTTCACATTCAACACACAGGCAGAGTGGGTGGCCACTCAGGGTGCAGACGCTGCTATTGTCTGCTCACTTACCTGTCTGATTGCTGCCACCATCCAATCATCCCATGGCAAATTTGAGTTGGGAGGGGTTGGAGAGCCTCAGTCTGATTTTTCCTTACTCTGTCAGATTACCTAACTGAGGAGATTGATTTTCATTCCTCAGATCTGTCTATGTAACTGGAATAGACACCCTGTTTCCCTGAAAATAAGACCTGGTGCAATTTTTTTCCAATCTTAGAAATAGAAAATAAGACCTAACTACTGTAAAGTACTAGATATATACTGTACTGGTACCGTGTTCCCCCGAAAATAAGACCTAACTACTGTAAAGTACTAGATATATACTGTACTGGTACCGTGTTCCCCCGAAAATAAGACCTAGCGTGGCTTTAAGAGCAAATATTCATGTAAGATCCTGTCTTATTTTCCTGAAAAAAAAGTACAAGGAAATTATAGCTCATTATCTTATACCTTCTTTAATCCATTTTGGGTCATTTGGTGCAGCTGGGCTTCATTGTTCAGTTTACCTTGATTTATGTAATATTTAATATGTTCATCAATAGTATATAATATAATCAAAAAGTTGCCCTTATTGATCATTCATAATACTCTTAACATTGTACCAAAGTTTTTGATGGAATAATTACAGATTACTGTAAGTATCCCCCAATAAAATTGAACTGACCAAACACTACTGTAGGTGTAGTTGCTTGTTACACATAAAGTATATTGTTTTCATACTCCATGTGATGGGTTTGCATAACTAGGTATAAGTGTGGTCAGGGTAGGCTGCATGGGCAGTAATAGCTCCATAGAGAGGTGATGATGGGAGCCTGGATTCAGTCAATAAATCAAAGGGATAACCATGTAGAGAGTCTTGGCGTAAGTTGCTTTGTTGGCAGATCTGCCTGATAGATACATTATTGTATAACATACAGGGCAGGTGCTTGTATTAAAATTGTGAGTGATGTGTACAAGATTATAGTGTGAGATTTTTTTTTTTTACATTGCTTTATAATCAATTTCATTACAACACCATTTAAACATATATTTCTGCAGCACATTCATTTCTCCATCCTTTTCTATTTTGAACCAGTTTTTTCCTGAAGCTCCTTCACTCTTAATTCAAAACATTTTTTTTTTAAATGTTTGAACATTTTGAATTGTGGCATATTACCCCAGAGAGTTGCACCCACCATCCTCTGGATAAATATCACTGACTAGAGATTTTCAGATTAATCGGTTTAATAGTAAGAGGATAGGTGATAGATCTGTTAAAAATAAGACATCATTCAGGTTTCCATTGCACAGAGTTATGGGCATCCTTTTGTGTTATTGTATGCCGCTGACCATAAACTCTAACATAGAGTGCCAAAAATGAACATGAGTAAGCCTTTAACAGATTTCCCAGAGGCTTATTGGGTAACCAGAAGGTTTATAACATTACAATAATAAAGATACTGTTGCCCCTCCAGCTCTCACTGCACCTTAGTTCCAGTTCCAATTCAGCTGCAGAAGGAAATAGGAATGCTGGGAGCAATAGTGTAACAACATCTGATTCCCCAAGGTTGGACATCACTTATGTAAGGAATTTTATTGAGATGTCCAGATGATTGTAATTTTTAACTATATGCAGTACTGTACAAATTGTAATACTTTTGGAATCTTTTGTTTCATGCTTTAAATTGGGGTTGCCCAACTTGAAGCCTGGTTGTCAGATGTGGCTAAAGGATTGAGTGATTACCCAGACTGCCCAAGAGCTCTACAGATTTCTTACCAATGACATCATGATCATATTAATAACAGGATTAGGTCTACAATTTATGGAAATAACAGCAAAGTCATTTAGTTACTTTGGAGACGTTGGATGACATTGGTGGGACTAGTTTTACTTATTTAATCTTTTCTGCAGTTTCCACAATTTTTATCCAGTCTTTTGTCAACCATCAAATAGAGTTCCACGTGTACTGTGAGAAGACCACCTCCTCCACCCAACCCATATTTGTAAGCATTCAAAACCAACGCAGACTTTTTTTCTCCAAATATATATTTATAATATATTATATATACTTTTACTGCACATACATTGCATAATAAATATTTATACATAAAAGTTATTCTGAATATAAAATTCTGAGAGAACTTGATGATTCCAATATCACTGGCAAAGCCCTTGACAGATTAATAGATACAGTTTTTCTGGTGTTTCAACAGTGTAAGGAGTACAAAGGTTACAACAAAGCAGGGATGGATAGAGTGCTAGCAGAAAGATGACATAGGTGTTTTACCGGCAGCAAGTTGACCCAGCAGTGGGTGTATTTCAGTGGAGGTAACAGCAGTGATTTTCAGTAGATTCTTCATGGTCGACGACCTATTCTCAAAAATATTTACTTGTACTATTATTTTCCAGTTGGGGCGCACATACTATAGAGGCAGGTGAGACAGCTGGGTCCATGGGGAAAAAATAAGAGTCCAAAGTCACCCCCCCAACTGCTGGATTATTCCTTGATAGTGGTGGTGGGGGGTATAAAGGTATATAAATGCCAATGGACACAGCATTCCTAGTAAAATAAATGTTCAATCAGAAACACCTGCTTTTATACATATCTCTGCTACAAAACTGGACTATTTAAAGGGGATTTACGAAATCATTTCATGATAGTAGAACAAAGCCAGAAGTTCTTAGTACATGAGGATCAGCACTCCAATGAAACTGTGACAATGAAGTCCAGTAAAGCCACTTCTAATCCTGAAGCAATGCTGTTTCAGCAATCGTCTGTACTCTTCATCTCCAGGTCACTTGGTGTTTCCAGAGGAACCAGTGCCTTCTTCGGCTGTTCATCAGCACATAAGGGTCCTGTAGACAACTAAATGGCAAAAATCTAATCAAACTGAGTGTAGAAAAGTAAAATCTGTTCCTACATTTCAGAATTAACTTGAAGATTTATCTAAAATAGGCAATATTTGGAATTTTAAGTAGCCTCGCTTTCAGGTAGGAGGTTTTGATTAATTTGATTACAGATTTATAGTTTATAGAGGACAATAACTTATAAGGTGACAGGTAGGACATCCATGAGTTAGCCTATGCCAGGGGTTGGTAAAGTGCAGCTCACGAGCCACATGCAGCTCTTTAGTCGCCTTGCTGTGGTTCAGATTGCATCTCCCTAGCCCTGCTCATGATCTCCAATACTTCTCATTGGACGTCGGCAGGTCATGTGATCAGGAGAGTGCGGTTCTCCCCCTTTGCGGCTCGAAAAAATTTGTCGCCGCTGGAGGTGGGAGCGAAATGGCTCCCTCCTCTTCTAAGCCAACCCCTGGCCTATGCAAAATACTCAATAACATGTAGGTCCTAATAATTGTTCTTTAAACCATATTGTCAATATGCTACAACACTGACAACAAATCTTGGTTTCTCTGTTACCCTATATTATTTGTTTCTCAACTTCCATATTTAAGCTTCTAAGGGTTGAGGCCCATACATTGAATATTACAGTAAGCTTAATGATGGATACTTTGTGACCTACTGTAAATCCAGCTGCATTGCCTTCTGCTGCAGCTTTGGTGAATTTTATCTAATTGGTCCTATGGTTGCCGCAATGATTTGTTAAGTATTTGTGCGGTAAATTATTTTCTAACAATCTGCTGTAATAACTGCTGCAAATATTTATCTGCAAAAATTCCACTCTGTACATCAGAAGTATACTGTCCATTAGCTGATATTGATCAACACTGCAATTTATTGAATGATGGTGTTAAATTGAGGGGGTGGTACTTTCAATGAGTGGAACAGTTGCTATCCACCATATTTATTTTATATTTTGTCCCTACCTGCCACATATTACGCCTGTGCCTTTTGGCATCATTAAAGAGATAAAACGTTAAAGATTTAATGGCAGTTGCACTGACATGTTGAGATTCCTCATTATTATAAATGATATATAAGTGGTATTCTAGTATTTTAGTATGCAATGTAAGCACAAATAAGATACAAAGCACTGCTATGGCCCAGGGATAAACACCTGCCTTGAACCAAGAAGTATGTACAGGGTTAAATAAATTGACATTGCACTTATATTCTGATATTCTGCACAGGCAATTGATATGTGCCTTTAATTTACTCTCCAATGCTGGAGAAAATGTTAACAGTGGGCTTGGGTACCTGTGTATCACTTGCAGGTGTGGACATCGTAGATCCGCACACATTCCTGGCAACTCACATAACAGCACCAGTGGAAGATGCAGTGACACTTCTCTTTGCGTTTCTCAGTTCGTGTGTTGTGGCCCCTTCCACAACAAAGGAGGTCACATCCATCTATTCCGTGGGATGTCACATTACAGGAACGTCCCCTTGTTCCAAAAGAGCCAGTCTCTGGATTAGGTTCACAAAAATTAGGAGAGGTCTCATAGTAGACTAGGTCTCTTTCTGTTGGAGGTTTAAAGAGTGAGTATTTGGCTCTGAGTGTCTCCACCCAACCTCGTGACTCCCGGTGCTTTTCCACTGACATTTCAGAGGCACTGTCATACTTATCTTTTAAGTGATCTCCAATAGCTCGGAAATCAGGCTGAGACCACCAGCAAGTCTTAACCTCGCAGCTGCCGGACAGGCCGTGGCACTTACATTTCAGATGCATGTGGTCAAGGATGGTCTAAAAATATATAAAGGCATATGTGAGAGAGAGAATAGATCAGAGATATTATCATCACAAAATGTCACATTTCATGCACAAATATTAGATTTTCTCACGGGTACGGCAAACATTAGTAACTGACCAGCACAGAAATATGGATAGTATATGGAACCTACAATCAGTGCTTACAGAATTAGATTCAAATCAACTCCACATAATAATAACAAAAACGATCATGTTCTTTAATAATGGATGAAGCTGGTTAAAAATATATTTTCCAACAGTGAAAATAAACATTTTGCCTAGCGAGGTTTGTGGTTTGTTATGGCTTTTTGTTTTTGGAATAAATTATTACACAATATAAGATATTTTGATTCTTTTTGGAATGCTGGTCAAAGAACGTGTCTCATAAGGATGGCTTTTGGTCTGAGGAATAACACTGGTTGATAACATGGCTGCCCCAAGGCTATGATAAAGAGACAACTGCAGAGACTACTAAGAGGTCCTATTTTGAATAGAAAATCCCAGAGATAGATTGGAGGCCTTTGATTTACTTTGTATGAATGCTCATTTTCCTCCTTATCTATATATTTACATTTTATGTTGTGTTGAGTTCCACTCTTTGTTCAACACCATCTAATGAACGATGCCTATTATTGTTGAAGATAAGCACTTCCCCTTGGCTGATTGGTTTCTAAGGATTTATCGCATTGAACCAACTTTGCAGCTAATTTAACATTTGTTGGATGTTGTTTATCAAACCTCAGCTATTAAAAGCTGAGTTGACACATCAGTGGACAGTAAACCAAGGTATTTAGAGGAAAAGCTGCCTGGATTTCTCTCCCAATAAAATGATGTGACTCCCTGCCATGTTTTACAGTGTATTTGTATGGCTTGTCTTCCTGCCAGTTCTATTGGTTTAATATCCTAATGAATCTCACCGCCCTTCCTGCCTCGTTGTTGTGTCGGTTCATTGCTGATCTGGCATCTGGTCGGTTTTCTCTAGCATCTGCAAATTCACGTGACACGAGGACTCCAAAATCTGCATCTTCACTGCAGCCACCCCATTTCCAACCTTCTCCAGGGGAGCCTTTGTGATGGGAGTCACATCCACAGATGGTGGAGCTCCCTTCAGCACAAGAACGAGTCACTGCAAAAGCCACTCCAGCTGAGGCAATGGCATGGACAAATGCTGATTCACGTGTGGCTGAAAAGAGACAGTGACAATTTTACATACATTTTTGAGCAAACTGTTCTCCAATATACTACAAATGGAGATAAACCGGTACACACTTCAAATCAATATTTTCAACAGCATAAAGGGTGTTGGCAGATGACTTACTGAAGTCTGCTCCATCTCAGTAGGGAGGTATAGAAAATGATTTTTAATGACAAATGATTGCTTAAACTAAAAAGCACCGACCATGGAAACTTTTCATTGAATATTCTTGTCCCAAGCACAGGGACAACCACCAAATCGTTTCAATTAAAGTTAAAGAAATTTGGAAATTTTTTTTAAAGCTCCATCTATTTTGCGGTATTACCTCTATTCTGATCTTTATGTGCTTTAGATTGAACAAGAGAGAGGATATCACACTGCAGATCTGTGCAGGATCAGCTAGGGGAGAGGATTAAGCAAACTATTAAAAGGCTTCCTCCCTCCTTCCCAATTCGGCCAGTTACCTGCTGGGATACTCAATCCCTCTTTGTGTGATGGTGTCACAGTGTATTAGTGATATAATGATGGATGTCCTTGGGACCTGAGTGTGTGACCAGACTGCCATTTCCCTGTCAGTTTGTAGCAACAAGCCCTTCTGTAGACAGCACAGTGTCCCTTACTTATGGAAACCCCCTTTCAATCTTTGGGGGGGGAGCATTGAGAGGGCGTGTGAATAGCCCCAGAGTCCTGCTGGGTCCCAAGCCCCTCTCAGCCTCACAGTGGGGAGGAGGCTTAAACTCCTTTTATTCAACGCTAAGCTTATTTCACTCATTCACTTTCCCTACTACTGAGTCTATAGCCTCCATGTGGGAGCAAACCTTGCATATTCTCAACTATGGGAACCTGCTTGTCCCTCTGCCTTTTCTCTCTTACTACTTTTACACTTCCAGTGTTTGATTTTTCCTCTCACCAATTCTATTGCCTTTTTTTTTTTTTGGGGATAGACAATTCACTGTTCTATTTCTCATCCCTCATTTAAAATAAATGAACGCAATCATCCCATCAAATGCCTCCTTTTTCATACTGTCACTTCACATTTGATACACTATCCTTTTTTTAAGAAAAAAAATATGTAATTCTGTGAAAATTAAAACAGGGAAATTTATCAACAGGGGCAAACTTACCAGAGGTCTAAAAACCCATAGCAACCAATCAGAAGATGGCTTTTTTGATTCTAGTTCCCCTATACCTGTGAATGCTAACTGGTAATTAGTTGCTGTAGGTTACTAGACCTCTGTAAATTAATTACCCTATAAATGCCTTAAATCTACTCTGCATTTGGTTTGGCGGCTGTTTTACTGAACAATGGGCAATATAAGAGTGAGCAACTAATAAAATCAGCAGTGAAACACTGGATGGGTCACCCAGCAATGTAAACTGATGGGAAAATGAACACTATAAAGTGTGACTGTTACAATTAAGTGGGATACTGAACAATGTGCAATAAGATTAGGCTCACTAAGAAATGTGAAATGCCATTAAGGGATTTCTGGCCAGTGTGAAGCTAACTGGAATCTAGGCTACTAAGCAAGGTGCAGTATGTCTGATGGAAAGCTGAGCATCTGCAATGTAAAGTGAAACTGAATAATATATGATGTTCTAAATGAGCAGAAATGATAGGAGATGGGCATGGGTCAATGACATAGCACTAGTCTGCTTAATATATTCTGGTCACATTGGGCTAATCCTGAAGGTAAATGTGAGATAGAAGCACTTGCTAAGCAATTGCCCCCCTTGAAGACCACCATAGTCCACAGCCTCCTCACCCCAGAGGATCCCATTGGGAGTATTCCCTGTCTCCTAATGAAAACTTCCTGATCTGCCCCACCTGTCTAATGGATGTCCACTGCATCATATGTCACTGTAGTGAGGTAATGATCCGCTTGTAACTTTTTCTGTGGTCAAACCCCATGAGTCCTGGTCATTTCTGCTTGGCATGGCTAATCCTAAAAACCTATTGTTTCACCACAGCTTTTATTATTTATGTGGTACAGTACAAAACTGGTTATATGGAATTAAACTTTGCTGACCACACCTCCAGATATGTTCTTTATACTTCTATTGTGCAAGAATTTCTTTGAGGCACAACCTAATGAAATGGCCTGCGAACACCTATGGGGATTATACAGAGTGGGGGGGGGGGGAGAGCACTTGAGGATGACATCCTACTAGAAGTGCTGAGGAGTAAGACGCCTGCACTCTGCTAGTACTTCTATGCAGAGGTGGTGATGATCTGATTCTAATCCCCTGAGCTCCCAGACAGAGCTGTGCACAGAGGATAAGAATCAGATCATCGGACCGCCACTACACAGAAGTGCTACTAACCTACTAAGCGGTGCAGCAGGCTGAGAGTCTGAGAGTGGGATTATGCAGGTGGGGGGGATGTTGGTCATCGAGGACTGTGGGGGCACATTTTCATTACTCCGCCTAGGACACTAAAAAACCTTGGCCCGGCCCTGGTTGCTAGTGGTAATAATTCAGTGACGATGTTGCTATTTCTGTCTTTTGAAAACAAAGAAGGCAGACATTATTTTCCATTCATAATTATCCAGACATGCAGGCAGATGAATCCTTGTAATTATATATCAGTTTAGCTCAGAATATTTATCATTGTAGCACTTCTGATCATTATCAGAGTCTCAGTAATCTAATCGTGAGAAGTACCTTTGTCCAATACCGGTCCAAAGATAGCCAAGCTGTCATGAATAGTGGTGCAGTTCCAACGTCGACCTCTGAACTGATGTTGGCACTCCTGAATTCCCAGCTTTACACCTTCTGCCACACTTGGCATGATTTCAATGTAGTTTCGACAGAATCGCATCTGTTTTGGTACCAGGCCCGGTATAGACCCACAGAGGATTGGCTGGGAGCCAAGTGAGTTGTACTGCTGTCCAAGTGCTAAAGACCTGTAGGAGAAATAATATAAATTTTTTAGTTCATTTGTTCAGCAGAAAGAGGGGGCCTAAATCCAATGTGACATTTTGGAACCACATGACTTTACCTAAAAATAAAAAATTCATGAAAATCTCTAATTTACAGTAACTATAAGAATTATTCAAAAATATAGTGCTGCATGTGATAATGTACAAAGAATATCAATGTTAAGAACATAAAATGAGGAACACATAATGTAGTGTGGCTTTCCAAAATTAGGTGCCTTAGGCAAATGATTATATTGGTCTATTGGTTGAGCCAATCCTGGACCAGCAGAAACAGTATACACCAACCAATGAAAAAAACGTTATGACCACAGAGATTGTGGGGCAAACTGATAAAGCAATGTTGAGTGTTTTGGGGTTTTTTTTGTTTTTTTTGTTGAGAATAATTAAGGAGAGTGTATCATGATCTGGGAATCTTAAAAGGCACCAGTTAAGTCTATCCAACAAAATACCTCTGCAGCATTAGTCATAGTTATTAGTAAAGGTAGCATCTAGATGGGCCTAGGTATACCTAGTAAGAAGGAGTAGCTCAGTACCCCAGCTGGAGTAAGTTAGCTAGGACCCAATGCTGTACTAATTAAACACAATCAAGGTGCCTATGTTTATAATACTGTGTGATTACTCTAGCGCAGTTTTGTTGCGGCATCTAGAATCAGCAGCTTTGAAAAAAAAGGCAAACGTTTAATGAAGTATCCTTTTACTAGACTATTTTTTAAATAAAAAGAACTTTATTTCCAGGGGTTTCTGCAACTCGTCAGGAAAGATGGTCCAATAAAAGGATACTTTCTTTAAATGATTTTGTTTCTACTTTTTTTCTGAACCACATGGCCAGTTCCATTTTATCTAACTTTAATAGAAAACCAAGGAGAGTCCCCTAAAGCAGCGTTAAAGTTTCGCCTTATGCCAATGAAATGTTTTTCAACTATTTCTTCTCCAAGCAGAGAGGAACAATGGGTGTAGAGGGAATATGTAAATAAAGTGTAACAACTGTTGTTCTGTTGTTGTGCTGATGTAAAAAAAAAATGTTGCAGAGATTTTTCATCGTTAAAGATCTCCTAATACCCACTGTTATTGTTTCGGAGTGCTTGCCAATGTTAACCAGCATGAGGGAATCCTCTTCCAAGCCACACTACATTATTCATCTAAGCATTTCCCATTCAACCTGGAGAGTAGTTACAGAGCCAGTGGGAATGTAACAGACTGTTTCTGGGACCCAGTAAAGGAGTTAGCAGAACCTGTTCTATGGAACGCTACAAAATCTGTCGATTCTTGGAATTTATCAATGTATTTTTGGTGCCTCCGACTTCCTGCCATGGATGTAATGGATGTCTAATATTTGCCATGGCTTCAATGAGACCCGAAGCAGGTAGGTACAAGGCACTCCTCAGATAGGGTTTTCTGGGGCACTTCATGCATATGTTTTATCTAAAACTCCATAGCAAATAATTAGAAAGTCCGGGGGTTTGTTTGTGGCAGCAATCACAAGGACGAAAAACCAACTCAAAATAATACAAATCAGGAATTCAGCCTTAAAGACATTTTTAACAGCACTATGTAGGAATAACTGCCATGCAAATGGGATGATTTTATTTGTAACTTTAGCCCAGTTGTGTAACATAATTGATGTGTTGAGGCAAACAAAATGGCAGACCCCTTAGGGCAAAATGTAATAAACTCAGAAAAGGACAATTTTGCTTTTCTGAGTTTATTCCCGCGAGATCTCGGCAGTTCCTCGCGGTAAATATCGCAAGATTTTTTCCGATCGAAATTTAGAGACAGAAACTCTTCGATTGAATTTTTCGATGGAGATCTAGCCAAACTTTACAAATTCTCTTACCGCGAGAAACTGCCAAGATCTCGCAGGAATAAACTCGGAAAGGTGAAATCGGCCTTTTCCGAGTTTATTAAATTTCACCCGTATACAAATCCAGATTGTGCATTAAATAATCAACGCATCAAGGGGGTTATTCACTAAACTCCGAATTGTTGCGTATAGGTGTGAATTCGCCAGATAAAGACAGTCGCAATAGGCTGCTACTGTCGCAGTCGCGTCTTTATAATGAGAAAATTGTCACAATCTTATCTTTAAAAAATTAATGCGACTTTACAATGGGGAAATTGTTGCGGATTTGCTGTGGGAATCCGCTGTTTGAGAATTCGACAGTCGAATTCGCACCTTAGTGAAAACCCCCCCAAAAGATAGCTACTTTCATAAACAATACTTGGTTTAAAGGGAAAATATATAAGGTATAGTTTTCCTTTTAGCCTGCATTTTGTGTAATTAAACAAATGATTAAGAAAGTGACATTTAAGTCAGAATGGCTTGTTTTAGCTTTGCTTAATAAACATTAATAAAAACACCAGCTCCCTCTTATTCAGCTGGAATATCGTAGGATGACGAGATTAAACCGAACCAGTAAAGAAAGAGGTAACATTTTTGCCTTAATCTTGCAGCTGTTCAGATGCTGATAACTTATACTGGGAACCAAATATAGTCTTAAGATTGAGTATAATACAGGGTCAGATCAGCAACAAGGCTGGGCACAGTGTGGAGGAGAAGAACATCTTCATAAACAACACGGTTTCATTCTTTCTGCATAGGTCTGCAGTATTCTTTGTAATAGGTCAGAACGTTTCCCAGAATGCAGCATTTCTGTATTCTTGAATTAGAGTGTAAATGTATCAGCCTTTTGGATAAATTGTAATATACAGTATGTTGCCATTAATCTTGCAGAAAATATAAGGAGTTCATTAAAATGCAACTAAGCTTCTCTAATCACGGACTCAGGTTTCTGTCAGTGCGACAGCAAGTCTAAATTCGATTTTAAGAGCTAAATAAAATTAGGTTACAAAAGCAATGACAGAGCATGAAATTGAATCAGAGTAAGGCTAAAGCATCCTATCTTTGTATGGGTGTACCTAATAAGAAATGAAACGAATTGTTATTTTTTTTATATAAAGGATTGGTTTACTTTGATATTAGCTGGTTCACTTTAAATATCACAGAACCTGGAAAAAACAAAATCTATTTGGTGGATTTTTTATATAGTAAATTGCTTCAAGGCGTTATGAGTGTCAATTCACTGTCATCACAACTTCCACTCATCCACTGTTCACAGCTTTGATATTACTTCAGTTATGCCCAGATATTTTACCTAGATCAGTGGTTCTTAACTGGGGTTCGATCGAACCCTAAGGGTTTGGTGAGTCGGTCTCAGGGATTCAGCGGAGCCTCCGCCACAGAGGTCAAGGGATTTACCACTAAAGAAGGATGATTTATCACTAAAGAAGGGTTTGGTGAATGTGTGTATGAAACTGGTGGGTTCGGTACCTCAAACAAGGTTAAGAACCACTGACCTAGATCATTCCAATTCAGTAAGTAGGAGCAGTATGGCCCTTGTGCGAGATATTAAAAATGTTAATTCTTTTTTAAATAAATAAAAAATTGACTCTTTTATCAAAAAGAGTAACAAAAAAAAATGTTGATCAAAAGACTTTATATCTCTTCCCATATTTTGAGCTTCTCCACTGATCCTATCATTTCCCAATAGCGATTCTCTTTTTTCGAAAAGCTGAGGGTTTACCTTTTGGGAATAGATAACTCTGTTGGTTTGTGCATCTCCTCCCCTCATATCTCTTCCCACAGATCAGACATTCTCCATGCATTAGTGACTCTTCTCTACAGTTTGTCGAGGAGACCTCATTACAAGGGTCTTAAGACCCCAGATCTTTGGTGTATTCCATCCAGACAGGACCTGCCCAAACAATACGGCTCATCCCAAAACCTAATCCTCAAACAATGAGGATTAAAGTGCCCCGGATATTACCTACTGGCCACCCATTCCAGGTCAGATAGCTGGGCATTACATTAATCCTCTAAGGGCAGCCAAAATCCAATAGGACAAGGTCTTTACAGTCAAACACAAGTAAGACAAACGAGATTCAGTAAACCCAGCCTGAAATCACATGGATACTCTGAAATTTATAAAGATCGAATTGGTCAAAAAGAAGAGAAAAATTATTTTACCCTTGCTTTTATCTCTTTTCCACCGTTTCAACAAGTTCTAAATTAGTATGGCTATATCTAACCCATAGCACCTATTTTGATCGATATTATTCAAACATCAAATAATCAATATCACTGAAGCGCTATTTAATAAAAATTTCCTACTCTGCTAAGTTAAAACTTATTACTCAAAATTATTCGCCTCCCTAGACCTTGCGCAAACCATTCAGGCCTGTGCTAAACTACAGTGCTAACATCAAAAAACACTATCTGACTCACCAAAAGCTGCAAACTGTTACTAAACTAACAAAACTACACAAAATAACAACAAAGTATCCTAAAATAAACAATATATACTCTATCTATCTATCTATCTATCTATCTATCTATCTATCTATCTATCTATCTATCTATCTGTATCTATCTATCTATCTATCTATCTATCTATCTATCTATCTATCTATCTGAAGTATACATACTGTATATCTGCAACAATATATACTAAACAACCACAGCTAACAAAAACTACCCTAAGCTACATTTAAATCCATTAAAAATCAATAACCGACAACTAAAGGGAGAAGTGAAATAAAGCAGCATTATCTCCATAGCGCTACTGTAACATCATACCTATGGGGTTGTGGGCCCTAACCTAATATGGCCCTACCTAAGAGATCACCCCCAACCTAACCATGGGTTAGGGAGAGGGGACTGTAGAGTTTCACAGGTTTTTATAGCCTAGGAAGAGGTTTGGGGTTTTTTTTAGGTGAAAGTATGGCCTCTCGCCCCATGGTTAGACAGACGGTGATGGTCTTAGGTAGAGCCATATTACCTTAGGGCCCACAACCCCATAGCGATGATGGTTTTGGGGGCCATGGGAGGGGGTAAGCAATTGACCCACTCTAGGTGAGGGACCCCTGCCACCTAGCTAAAGGGACATTGGAGTCAGGGAGTCAGGACTGACCCCATTTAGGGATAGAAATGCCCCCCTAGCCCACTTGGTCACCAGAGTAGGGGGAAGGGGAGGGGGTCCAGCAGGATCCTGTCCCTGGTAGCGATCCTCCCACCCCTTATAGCGGTGGGGGGATAAGAGTCCCAGGGACCCCTTAATTTAACTTAAACATGAAGGCAAGGAGAAGGGAAGCAGTTTCCAGAACTTACTGATCCCCCCCATTTAGCCTAGTGCTAGGTAGGAGGGTGATGATAGGGGTATAGGGGGTGATGCTGGCATGGTGGACCCCCATTTTATTGAAACTTATAGCATTTAATGCTTTAATCATTAACTGAGATTTCAGCTGTTTTCTGATTGATTTGGCTTTCTTTTCAATTAAAATTTGCTTTCTCTGCTTTTTAATTAATATGCATATTTTTTTGAGTAGAGGAAAAATGAATTCACTCGAAATGAATCAAATTGAACAGGAAATTAAGGGAGTAATTCAGCAAGGTGCAAACTCACCTTGCGATCCTTCGATTCACCTAGCCAAAATGGTTATGCGCTCGCTTCTGTCCTACAGGTGGACATCAGTAAATGCTATAAAGGTACTGTAATCGGATTCGGCTCACCTCGCGACTACTCGAGTCGCCTCGCCAAGACTGGAATACCTTTAAAGCGTTCGCTGATGTCCGCGTGTAGGACAAATATATATATAGAGATGCCTCTATACATTTTTACTTACTATAGAATCCTTTATAATACAATGTAAATGTATTTTATTTTATTAGTAATAGAAATATTACCTTGGACTATCTTATAAGGCTAATCTTTCTGAGGATGCTACTGTGAAATTTTAATTACATTTTCCAGCATTGAAAGTTACACTAACTTTTGGACAAGTTATCAAAACATTGATCAGCCACAAAACGAGGATCCTTATTTAAAATGAATAAAGTTTTACAAAAGAATCTATGTCTTCATACAAAGGGTGCTACTTCAGTGTAGCAAGTCAAAGTAACCAATCACCAATGAGTTGTCACTGGTCTAGTCTAGTTAACACAATGAAAGTAAATAACTGGTTGGTTGCTATTGGATAGCTATAAGTTCTTTGATTGCCTTAATCTTTCAGAAACTTTTATTTAGTGTGGCTATAAAGAAACGTTGATTTATCTCCTACACTGAGATAAAACAATGAGTTTAGGCTGTGCATCCCAATATGTAAGCCTGTTATTTCTTAACAAGAGCCTTATTTCTCACTGGGGGTTCCATGCTCTTTTATAAAAAATATAAATAAAATAATTCAATAAGCATGATTGGGTCAAGTGACTGCTGGGAGGAAGTAGGTATAGTCACATGACTCACAAGAAAATCCATTTCCTCTTGCATGGGGCTATTACTTAGATAATGAAAGTAAGACATTTTTCATCTCTGCTTAGCTCAACAGCTGGCCCAAATCTAATGTTTTTTTCCCTCTATTAACAAATCACACTTTACAGCATATTTGTTAAAGGGAGAAAATTATTTTTGTCCTGTAGTGCCCCTAATGTTTTTGGTTTTTAATCGTTTTCATTCATGATGTTTCTTTTCCGATTGCCATTGCATTTTTTTTTCCAGGAGTTTTTGTGGAAAGGGCAGCTCGCTCTGGTATCTCATGTTATAATCCTACAATCACTTTCTCATCATTTAAAAAGCACTTGTCTCCACTGACCTAATTCTACTGGGTGAAATCGGAACTTTATTGCGATCAGCTCACAACTGTTTAGCTAGTAGGCTGCCCTGCAGACCTAAGTGTTTAAAGCTTGGACCATGTTATCAACATGGTTTCTTCAATCAAATTTGTATTTTGAAGGATGTAACTGAGGAACCTCGATGACCCTGCTGGTTACTTAGAGTTTTCCAAGTTAGGAAGAACCTTTAATAAATATAGTGTCATGTTAGTGGAAGCCTGGTTGCTTTACCTACACAGGTTATTAAATAATATGAAGGTTTGTAACTTGGAAATTACATTATCTCTGCCTGCTCCACCTTAACAAGATATAGCGCCTCTAGTCCCTGAGGAAGAGACATAAATGTCTTAATGTTTGTAAAATATCCACCTCAGTTAATCCAATAAAGGTATCATCAACAGTGTTGGACTGGAGTGCTGGGACCCACTGGAGACAAGAGGTCAAGGGCCACAAAAGATCTGCTCTCTGTCTCTTCATTCTCCTTTTCAGTCGGTATTATTTAATTGTATCCTACCTCTCTTTTGTCTGCAAACCCGCTGCCTGCTTTAATCTACCCCCAGGAATATGCCATGTTGGTGCAGTTTTAAATGCCAGTAGGATATCATTTAAATGTTAGATTTCTTTCCCATGGTTTATGCTACAAATAGCTAATACTACGGGGGGATATTTTACAGTCTATGAAATGCAATTTCCAGTTATATATTTACCAGTGAGGAAGATATGCTTGTCACTTTATGCATAAAAGTAAAATATTTTATATTCAATTACATGTCAAGCTACTCCTAAATGTTCAGTATGTACTAAATGTTCCAGTAGGAATCACAGAATAAAGGCAAATAAATATGTCAGTGTTTTCAGATGCCTGTGAAAATATGATTTCCCTAGTTGATTGAAAAGAATTACAGTCAAATTTATATCTCTTCTTTAATTTTCTACATGTATATCTGTAACTGTCACAATCTGATCTTTTCTTTGATAGTTTGCTTTTAATCTTTAGTGTTCCTTTTAGCAACAGTATATTCGGCAACACTAAACACATTGTTAAAAGGAATGAAACTGTCATCTGCAATAGAAACAGCCCAGGAAGGACATTTAACTGATTACCTTGTTTGTACATTATTAAGCCTTTAATTAGGCGATTGCTAATAATTTTTAGTATCATTTAGGTGCGTGAAAAATGACAGCTCTTTTGTAAATCTGATTTTTTTCTTTTTAGCAGAAAACAGATATGATGTCATAATCTTTCAAATTTGCAAATCAATTAATTCAGTGACTTGTTTGAGCATTTTTTTTTATAAAGATATAATTTGGTTCACTAAATAAACTATGTTTGAGTGAAAATATTTTATTTACCAATAAATTAACTTCAAGCTGTTTACCAGATACAACAACTTGTAAAATCATATGGTTTTTATGACGCTGTTCATGGGTTTTATTATATCAAAGAAAAATTGTTCCCAGGAAAATGATGTATATACTGAGGAAAGGGATAAATAAGATGGATAACTCATTAAGACGTTAATATGCCTTGATTAGGTCAGTCAACAGATACAGAAAAGTGGACGTAATAACCAGATTGCAGTGTAAACATACTAAAAGGCAACTTTAGGTTTAATTATTTTGAGACATTGGAACAAAAAATAATTCAAATTGAATTAAAGTTTTATTTAAATCTATATGTAAAAGTACAGAATACAATTCCACAACAGCGTTTAAATAAAAAAATTCCAAACTAATTCCAAATTATTTGCAAATTCATAGTAGGTTAATATTCTAAATACTTAATATGTGATTTTGGTTAAGCCAAACAATACATTTTTAACTATATTTGCTGCATATTGACACTCCTGTTTAAGCAAAAACTATTTCAACACAAATCCACCAAGGCATTTTTTTTTTTTTTTTTTGGTATTAAACTACAAGAAAAACTTCAGGATGAAAAGTTACAATTCACAATAATCCACAGACTGCCTGAAATGATTTCTTAAGAAAAAAAAAAAAATTCTCAGTGGCCTTTAAAATGATCACATTTGGAAAGGAGTGCATGAGTTTGCTTCATCAACTGCTCCCACTGGGGTTTTATTCATGGTACCTGTTGGCATGTCAGTGGAAATATATCCAACTGAAACATGTCAAAACCTCATCCCCCATTTTCTAACTGTTATCCCCGAGAAAAAATCATATGATCAGTTGGTGAGAGCAGACAGACAGGAGAGTAAGAGTTAAGCCTTGTATGAATAGTGAGGAATGCCTTAAACGAAAAGGATAGTAGGTTTTTAAATACCTGATCATTCCAATTATCTTGGGTAATGCTGAAACAAAGATCTGAGTATAAAAAAAAAGGCTGAAGATCATAGAGGGTTGGGAGGTTTAAGAGCAAGATAAAAATCACACAGAGCAAGTGGCTGATAGGATGATATCATGGGTGCCCCTGTCTACCTGCTCTGGGTAAGGAAACTGGAAGTTAACAAGAGGAAGATCGCTTACCACCAAATGGGGTAACCAGCCAGAACAGGGGCAGCGGAGAAGATCCAAAAGAAGCGTAAAAGGTTAAGTCTGTCCATGGGGTGCAAAGTGGATCTCTGGAGAATCCAGAAGGTGTTGGGGGAGCGCTTAATGGGGAGGTGAGGCACATGCCATGAGAAGCTAGGGCTGTCCTCTCCTTTTCTTTCTCTTTTTGGGGGCTGGGGAGTAGGGGGATTATATACTCTGCTTGTCTGATAATTTAAATAAAAAGACAAGCTGAATGTCATAAGGCAACCAATCCCAGAACACTGGACCAAGGTAAGGAAATCCTCCTTGTTTAGTCAGCCAAGCAGCTCTCTCTAACCCCACCCCACAGCTAAGATGCTAATTCAGTTATCCTAGTATCTCTCTCATCTCTGGATTCTGCTTCCTTGTCATATGTTCCATTCTAGTCTTCTAAACCTCACCTCATATACATCTTCTTCAGGTGCAGCAGGACTGCAACTTTCAGCTGTCTCACTCAGGTGGGAGAGGTGTAGTTCAGCCATAGCTGAAGAGAAGGGTACCCAAGGGGCCTGCTGTTGGACATGACGGAACATAACAGTGAGCTCAGTCCCTTGGATTTGTTGATTGTTAGTAGTTAGCCTTTCTGTAAACCTTAAAGGCCGGGTTAACACTGGCGAATTTTACTCCGCGTTTTTTTTATTTTAAAAAGGATCGCATGGCGAAAAAAACACCGAAAATACGCCCATACAAAAAAATAAAAACATTGAAAGTAATGACTATCAGTTGTGCAATGTCACAATGGCATCTCATAGAGAGGAATATACGTTTGGATGCTTCACCTTGCGTTTTTTTAAACCATATAAAATGTGACGCGAAAAATGTGACAGGATTAGTAACAACAGGAATTTAACAATTGCGGTAACACGTGAGAGAAAAGCGCTGAGATAGTGAGGTGTACCATCCTGAATACTTTGCGGTAACACATGAGAGAAGAGCGCTGAGATAGTGAGGTGTACCACCCTGAATACTTTGCGGTAACACATGAGGGAAGAG